>RJWM01030351.1:0-23504 GCA_004363535.1 Dasyprocta punctata
GGAAAATATCTTAGAAGTCCTTTGTCTGATCGACAATTGGCTATCTAAAACATACAAAGAATTAAAAGAAATTAGGCCCCTAAAATTCAAGGACCCAATCCAAAAATGGGCATCTGAGATGAATACACACTTCTCAGAGAAAGAAATACAAATGGCAAATAAATAAATGAAAAAATATTCAACATCAATGGTCATTCGGGAATTGCAAATTAAAACAACACTGAGATTCCATCTCACTCCAGAAAGAATGGCCAAGATTAAAAAATCAAGCAACAACAAATGCTGGAGGGGCTGTGGGGAAAAAGGAACTCTTCTCCTCTGTTGGTGGGAGTGTAGACTGGTGCAACCACTGTCCAAGTCAGTGTGGAGATTCCTCAAGAAGCTAGGATTAGAGATCCCATTCAACCCAGCTATCCCTCTTCTGGGCATTTTCCCAGAAGAACTGAAAACATCATACCACAGTGATATCTGTGCACCCATGTTTATAGCAACCCAATGTGTAATAGCCAGATCTTGGAAACAACCCAAGTGCCTATCAATCAAAGAATGGATAAAAAAGATGTGGTATTTTTATACAATGGAGTACTACTCAGCTATTAAGAAAGATTGCATTGAGACTTTTATAAGTAAATGGTCACGACTTGAGACCATACTCGTAAATGAAATAAATCAAACCCACATGTGTAAATACCACATTGTCTCCCTAGTGTAAGAAACTGAAAATGTATATATGATCCAAAGTCTATAATAAATACTATGGAAGGGTAAAAAATAGCTCGAAGAGCAAAAGTAACTGGGAAGGGAAAAGGGGGAAAAGGGAAGGGAAAAGGAAAAGATATAAATCTGTATATATGTATATGTAAGATAACTAAAACGAACACACTGCTTAATGTATTCGTTATTGAGAAATAACAATTAATACTCATATGATTGGATCAATTTTGCATGTCTATATCTGTTAATGTAAGCAACCATTTTAAAGATAACGATACGTAATATTGCAACCATTGTCAAGTTTGTATCCTCCTGTTTTGTAAACCTGCAATGTTACTGTTGTGCATTCACTCTAATCGTTTGTTTGTCTGTTTTGTTTTTTGTCTTTGTTGATATCTTTTTTCTGCTTAAATTAAAAAAAGATTATAGATAATTTGTTTCCATTACTCATTTTCCATCTTAACATTATCATAATTTCAAAGAATAATAATTGTACACTCTCCGTAACCCTAATTAATTTATCGACCTTCATTTTGTGAAAAATATGATGCTGAGAAAAGCACTAGGGCTAAATTTTACACATGGTAGCAGTATAAAATACCTGGTTTTATTTACAAGGTCAGCTTTCTTACACACACAGAGTAATTAATGTTTCAAAATATTTTTTCATTATTATTATTATTATTATTATTTTGGTACCAGGGATTGAACTCACGACCTTGTGCCTGCCAGGCAATCACTTATGCTACTGAGCTAAATCCGTGGCCTTATTTTTTGAGACAGGGTCTCACTAAGCAGTTCAGGCTGGCCTTGAACGCACTTTGTAGCCCAGGCTGGTCTCAAACTCACAGTGATCCTCCTTCCTCAGCCTCCTGAGTGGTGGGATTAAAGGCCTGTGCCAACACGCCCAGCAAAGTATTTTTTTAAATGTAAAACAAAACAACAAACAACGTTTAATACTATGGAAACAATAGTTCATGTGCTATTAAGCTGGCTTTACTTATAAAAGCACATGTTTAGAGGAAATGCAATAAGGTTAATAAAAGATTTAATTAATCTTCAGATAGCTGAGCAACTTAAGACTAAATATCCTATATTACCAATTATTTTGCAGAATAAATATCAAAACTATCTTATCATATTTTTACACAAAGATGCCTCCCTCAACACCAGCCCTGAGAGAGAAACAATCATTCATCTTCCCACATGAGCGACTGTGTGGAAGGAGGCAGCGACAGGGAAGAGGAGTAGAGAACACATAGGCAGGACCAGCAAGCCCATATCCACAGTAAGTTCTGAGGGAATGGGAGTGACTTAGCAAGCCCTGCCTGAAAGGTGGCTCAGCTGCTGAGAGTGATGAAAGCAATGCCAAAGCAAACCTTTGGCCTCAGCAAAAGATGAAAATGAAGATATACATACACACACGCGCGCGATGTATATGCATGCATGCGTGCTCCTTAACTTCTTCTTCATAATTAAAATCTATAAATTAATCTTACTTAAAACTTATGATCAGAATTAAAATAAATTTTCTGTTTCAGATACAAGAAAATTTACTGCACTTTGGAACATTCTTAAGTATCCTGGGAAAATGAAAAGTTGTTTTACTCTCTACACAAGCACCTAAATATTATCATAAGAGACAGTAACAACAACACTGAGAAAAAGACAATGTAAATGAGACTAATATATTACTGCTATATGAAAATAATGACAAAAGTACATTTATTAAAACAGTAACTGAAATAACTGTTATAATATTCAACATTTATCCTCATTCTAATTTATTTTGAAGTCTTATTTCTTTTTTTTTAACACTACGTCAATACAATTTAAAATGACTTGCATTTTTTATTTTTTTGCACGCATGCTAGACAGTTGCTCTACATCTCCAGTTCCCAAAGTAAAACGTGAACGGGGAAATAAAAGAATAAACATTCAATCAGTGTCTCACCTTAATTTCATTATTTAGCGAACTAATTCTATTTTCTATGTTATGGCTGGGATCCAAAATATCCCAAAAGGCTCACTGCATTGAAGCCATGGTTCCCAGTTGGTGGACTTTGGGAAGTGACTGGGTCATGAGGGCTCTAACTTCACCAAGTGGATAAATCCACTGCTAACTTGATGGCTCAACAGGCTTTGAGGAAGCACGAGATACATGAATGAAGCAAGTCACTGTCAGCAGTTGGGGGCAAGTGATGGTTCTGAAGGGTATATTTTGCCCCCAGTCACTTCCTCTCTGGTTTGATCTCTCCCTCTGCTTCTGGGCCACCATGAGGTGTGCAGCTTTGCTCCACCATGTCCCACCACAATATTCTATGATGAAAGACACAGAAACAATGAAGCCAGCTAACCATGGAATGAAACCTTGAGCCAAAATAAACCTTTCCTCCTTTAAACTGACACTTTCAGGTATTTTGTAACAGTGATAAAATATTGACTAACATACCTTGTCCCTTCCTCCTCCTTTCACCTCCTTTCCCAGTATCAATTTTATAATTTAATATATAAAAAATTACATTTGCCACCAGTTCATACCTCCATTATTACAGATTCTATTGGCTGGAAAGGATTAACAGTAATTGGTCTTGGGTCCAGCTCATCCAGACCACTGGTTCCATCCAATTCTGCTTGCTCTCTTTCTCTTTGTTCCCTATTATTAGAGGGGGAAAATAGAAATTTCTTTGTAAAAACTGCTAAGTTATGTTTAATAAACCAATTTGTAATACATTTAAGGGTATTTAATATTTATGATTTAAACATCATGTCATAGCTCTTAATTACTGAGAGGATTTCTGAGCATCTCGTTGGAAGATGACAGTAGGCAATGTAGTAAATATGGGGGATTCTCTTCTGTCTTGTCTACGAGGCTCAATATGGTTCTCATTGTTTTGCTTTACTCTATTATTACTATTTTTTTGCTTTATTTTATATTCTGTTTTTATTGGTTTTATTCTGTTTTGTTTTTGGTTCAATTCTACCATAACTGTTGGAATGATCAGCTATTCTGAAGAAAACAAGATATACTATAGTAGCTATTGTTTTCATAGTATCTTTCTTCAAAGTTCTGAACCAGTTCTGCTGCTTTGTTTTGATTGACTTTGTTCTGTTATGTCCTGTTGGATTTTACTATCTTTAAAATAAAAAAATAAATAAAATAAAAAATAAATACTTATGCAGGTAACCAGCCTCTATCCTCATATAAAAATCAGTTATTTGAAGCTGGGCATGGTGGTACATGCCTATAATCCCAGCATTCTGGAGGCTGAGATAGAAGGAACAGCATGAGTTCAAGGCCTGAACTACACAAGACTCTGTCTTAAAAAAACAAAACAAAACAACAACAACAAAATCTAGTTATTTGAATTTAAAAAATTCGGACAAAATGATAATTCTTAAAAGTGACTCTCTTCATTGCTTTGTTTTGTTTTTATGGAGACAAGGTCTCCCTGTATAATTCAGGCTGGCCTTGAATTTGTGGCAATCCTCCTGCCTCAGCTTCTAGAGTGCTGAGATTACAGCCATGCACCACCAGCATGCCCAGCTACTCTTTAATGTTAACAGTACAAATTAGTTCTAAAAAGTATATATTTGTCAAATTATTAATTACTCTTTAGAATCAAAGCTATTCTTTTTTACTAGCATTAACAGAAAAGTCTTAGAAATATTTCTTTAACTGAATCTGTGTTTTTATTTATACACAAACATGTTTCTTATTTACAGTACAAAGAAAACAGTGGGGCATCTATAGATTTATTCTACAGAAGTATATAAGGTAATACTATAAAGCGATACATTTTGTCCAGTTGTGTATCATATTTGAATAGCTAGCTAAAAACTATTGCTTAAAGCCAGGTGTGGTAGTGCACACCTGTAATTCCAGCACTGAGGAGGCTGAGGTAGGAGGATTGCTTCAAGTTTGAGGCCAGCCTGGGCCACACAGTGAGTTCAGGGACAGCCTGAACTATACAGCAAGACCCTGTCTCAAAAAACAAAAACACAAAACAAAACAAAACAAAAAAGCTGTTGCTTAGTTTAACAGTATGAGAAGTTATAAAAATAAATTGCTCTATATCCTTCAGATTAAATATCCTCATATTAGTTACTACTGAATCTTTATGATTTCTTTGTTTTTTCACTTATGGTTTCTGTGATTTATAGTTAATGCTGCACAACACATAAGAAGTAAGTTACTAAAACAAGCAGCTGAAGGCAGAAAAATGAGTATTATGGATGATCGACTAGGTTAGTAGTATAACAATCCAAATATTCATAACTATGACATTTATTAACTGTATTCTAAAGAAATACATATCCTTTCAATCTGAATCTGGAAAGGCAGGGTTTAGAGATTTACAATTTACTCTTCCTATAACCTTGGACTAGATTGTTGAGCCATAGATTCCCCATAAATATGGAAAAAATACCTCACTGAGCTGTTTCAAAGATCGAATAAGGCAAAATATGTGAGGGAACTCATAAATAAACAAACAGAATAGTCATTGTTATTTATGTTACTCATTTATTAGTAACAATTTCCAGTATGTAGTATTAATACACTATTTTCATACCAAAATTGTTTTTTACTGTTTTTCAAAAAAAAATTAGAAATGATTATGAGGACCAATTAGATTGAATTTAGTAAAGTCAAAAGACTGGTTTCTAGTCTCTGTAGCCTGTCCTCGCTAAGTACCTACTGATGTTTAATTGATGTTTAATTAAACAGGGGAGGTCGCAGAGCACAGTGGCCCAGGCTAAGGAGAAAGGACAAGAGGAAAACAAGTATTAGAAACACCTGCCATGATACGGAGTCAGTAAAAGCGTTTTTTAAAATGGCTCACATTAAATCTCTTGTATCCAATTTGATTCCTCTGTTTCCCTCTCCCTCCCCTTCCTCCCTCTCTCTGCCTTACACATGCTGGCAACGTTTTCCACTGCTGTCTACACACACAGCCTCATGTTTTTGTTTTCTTCATGGAGAAAAGGTAAAAGGGTTTTCAGAAAAAAGTGGCTCTATATATTATTTTTATAAATAAGGTATTTTACATATATTATTTTTGTAAATAAACAATTTTACATTTATGACTGCTTGTAATGAGCATTATATCATGAAAATGTACACTAGGATATAAAACCAAAGATTCTCACAATAACTAAAACCACACACCAGCAGCTGCCTCAAGACCACTCATTCTCTTCTTTCTTTGCTATGATGAAGACCTAGATGAGTGGCATGCTCACATTATACAGCACTTCAGAAGAGTGCAAGATAATTATTTTTACAAATATTTCTTTCCTTTACGGAATTCTCTCAACTAAAAGACCAACACTGCCAGAGGACTTCCTCCACAATGTAAGGTGGTGCCTCACAAAAGCTCAGGAATAATGTTTTTGCTTATGGGGCTGCAGATGTATTAAACCCTAGGAAAAGCCAATATTTCTTAGGTTGATGGAAGGCAACTCTGGAGCTTACAGGAACTCACTTAAAAATCTTTATCATTTTTCCTCCTTTTCCTCCCTCTTCTATGCTAAATTCAACTTATATTTAAATCATAGCACTTTCAGCTGGGTGTGGTGGCGCATGCCTGTAATCCCAGCACTCAGAAGGCTGAGGCAGGAGGATTGCTGCGAGTTCAAGACCAGCCTGGGCTACAAAGTAAGTTCAATGCCAGCCTGAAATGCACAGTGAGACTCTGTCTCAAAAAAAAAAAAAAAAAAAAAAAATCAGAGCACTTTCTTGCATTACAAAAATTATAAGTGATTCTGAAGTAGAATTTATGCAATCTTCTTCAAAAGTATAGTTTGGTGAATCTATTAAAATGTTTTCTTTCTCAAAGCATATTTCAATAATAACTTAAAGACATACATTTTAATAACTTGAAATGGTATAATTTTGTTCACTTTCTGAAAATTAGTACTGAAGATCAGACTTTTCTCAGTTAATTTACCTTTTAACATATCACCTTCTATCTTTGCTAAGACTAAAGAAAGGTTTACTTAGGCTCCATACTTTTGTAATTTTGAGCCTTATAATTCTTGGTAGGGGAAGACTGCTCTACACATTGTAAAATGTTTAGCAGCATCCCTGGCCTCTTATACAATAGGTGTCAGTACCACCTGTTATGGATTAAAAACTGGTGGTCAACTTAGCACCAGCTGAATTACATCAGCACGGTGTTGCGTAAAGATGGTCCACCTGAAGAAAGTTGTGAGCATAAATAGAGATGTGGAGAAGAAGAGCAAGGCCTTGTGGGCTCTTTCAAGAGGTGCTGTTTCAAGCCAATTGTTCTCCCAGAGGAGTGTGTCATGCTGGCTTCCCCAATATGGATTCGGCCATGATCATCAGAGGAGCTCGGGACCTCATCGATGAGAGTGGCTGTGGTTCACCTTGGGGGACCTCTGCTCCTCACATTGTGCATTGCTTCCTGGCTCCGGAGGGGAAGATGTGTGCTGGGGAAGCTTGTCATGCTGGGCTTCCTGACCTGTGCCTGACTGTTCTCGTCGGAAGAGTGCAGGACCTCACTGCCACTGAGGATGGCTGTGGTACTCTTCAGGGCAGCCCCACTCCTTATTTTGAGCATGACTTCTCGGCTCCCACGTAGAACCCTCAACCTACTGCATAGCTCCTTCACCCGCTGGCATAGACTTTCTAGTTCCACCGCTGACCTTTGGCCATCCCGGCACAGAACCGTAAAATAGACTGGCATGAGTCCTTATCGTGGGCGCTTAGATTTCCAGTTGGATTTGTGGGAGGCATTGTCATGCATTTTGGGTCTTTAGCTGGACTCTTGCATGACATTGCTGTGGGATCCAGGCCCTCAGCTGAATATCCTGGGTCTTAGTGTTGTGGACAGATTTCTTGCACTTTCTTGTGTGTAACTCTGGGTGACCATCATAAAACAGTATCACAAACTCTGTGTCCTGTATGCAGTTGTATGCAGTTGTTCTCTCTGACTACAACACACCACCTTTCCCTCCTCCCAACCGTGACAATAAAAATGTTTTTAGACATTTCCACATGTTCCCTTAAAGGCAAAAATATCGCTGTACATTGAGAACCACTGCTCTAAAAGTACTCTTAAGATGTAAGAGATAAAATTTTGAAACTCTGGGATATAATGACTACATAAGGAGTATGTTTAACTAGTCCAATACCACCAGGAAAGTTAAAATCTATCACCTAAGCTTACATAACCAAAGATCCATAAAATAGGCAATGTATTTAGTATCCTCCTTCATACAAAAGGAGACACAACTGAATAGAACAGGCAGACTGAATAAACAAAAATAGCAAAGAATTAATAAAACTGCCATGTGTTTTTACTTCAAACCTATTGTATAAAATTAGGCTACTGACCTTTCTTCTCGTAATTTTCGCACTCGTTCAGCTCTTTCTCGTTTCTCCTGTTCCTCAAGTGCTCGTTGTTCAGTTGTGTCCTTTTGGATCCTTTCATTTAAGGTATCAAAGTCTCTTGCAATAATATGTAGTAGCCAATAAAGACCTTTTTTAATAGATTTGTCAATTTTCTTTCCATACCCCAAGACCGCCGAACAAGGTTCCTACAACAGATGTTTATGTGATTCAAAGTTGTTAAAACTAAAAGGTCTCCACACAAATCTACATTCATATACCGTTAGGTATAATTATCAGCAAGTCAAAAGTAAACTATTTTAAATATTTATATGAAGCATCTGCTTGCTTATAAAACACACCTACAATGTAGAAATTGAATAATTTTACATATAGTGTCTGAAAGCTATAACACTCACCATGACATAGGAAGTTGATAGCTATCAGTTATAATTTTAAACCATTCTATTGGAAGACAAAACAAAATTGCCATGAGAAAAACGTATCTACTTATTAAGAATATTTGTAAATTTTAATTTCTTAACCAATGAATTATTGGCAGTAAACATCCATAAAATTCACAACCTAATAATAATTTTACAAAACTAGAATAATTAAACCCATCCATCTTTCTTATGGTATGACAATTCTCCTGATATAATTTTTCAAAATTCATTATGAATTTCTGAATATGTCTTGTATTTGTACTTTATCACTTAATAATTTTATAGCATAACATTTTGACATATGTACTTTGCAAAAAGTAATGCAAAAACTCTGAAATCATGAAGGATAGCTTATGGTAGTCAGTGACAACTAAATAGAAAATATTATAACATAACTAATACCAACAGAATAGTAACAACATGATTTCCTATGTAAAAAGGTTGTTCTTAAACTGCTTATCACCTTTATAAAAACTAAGTTTACTAAACATATCTGTAAAAAGCAGAAAACAATACTCACTATCTGACACAGGCACTTGTGCTCATTAACCAATTTTTCTAAAGACAGACATTCAATCACATCAGCTTCTCCTAAAGCCCCTTCTTTGTCCTGTTTATTTGCCAACCTACAAAAACAAACAAAGTGGTTGTATTATAATAATCAGTTGACATCTTGAAAATATTTTTTAATTAATGGTTTCATTCATCATGGGATGGGGCTGGAGCTATAGCTCAATGGTATAGCACTTGCCTAGTATGCATAAGGCCCTGGATTTGATCCTTAGCACCATGTTCAAAAATAAAACGGATACACTCATTTTGGCATTGCAAATAACATGTCTTAACCTTTTTACTTCCTCTCCTACCTTCTCTCCCCCATCTCTCCATCTCTTGGTCCCTTCCCACTTGCAAAAGGTCTATCTCTCTATTTCCTATTAGTTTTGACCATGTTCTTCTATTCAATTGTTTTAAATCTACTAATTATAGAACTAGATTTAGAAAGTATTGTAGTATTATCTCACCACTGTTTCTTATTTATTACCATAACATAAAGCTTGTAAGAACTGGCCTATAAAAGCAAAATCAAGAAGTGTCAGGAAAACACAAACAATAGACCAATAGCGCTGAAAGAAGGAGCAAACAGGAAAAAAAAAAAAAAAAAAAAAAAGGCCTATTTTCCATGGCCCACAACCACATATTATGCCCCTATTTCTTAAAATAAACTGCATCATCATGCAAATACCCTCATTACACATAATTATCTTATTAAAATACAAACCATATCATTTTTGAATGTCAATTATTCACTATATTTGAGCTCGTCTACATTCTAATGTGTGAATGTGTCCATGTAAATATGCAATTTACTGAAGGTTCATGGTTACTTGTAATTTACCCTGCACAGAACAATAATAAATGCACATACTTCATGTGCAGTTCACATACATACATACTCATTTAGATGCAAACTGGGGAATCAAACGAAAAACCAGGTAACTTCTAGAGATAACAGGAATTGCCATCATTACCATTATTTGCCTATTAGATGGCAGAGGTCAAAAAAGTTTAATAAAATATAGTTGACCACCTGTATTCATGGATGCTGCATACATGAATTCAACCAACTTCAGATAGGAAGTGTTTGGGAAAAAAACCAAAACACTGCACTGACTGTATACAGACTTTCCTTGTCATTATTCCTTAATTAATACAGAACTGTGAGACAACTATATATATTACATTGTATTAAGTATTATAAGCAATATAAAGATAATTTAAAGTATACAGATGTGGATAGGTTACATAGATTCTTGACTTTTTTAGGGAGCGGGCACTGGGAATTGAACTTTCAACCTCATGCTTGCCAGGCAGATACTGTGCCACTAAGCTATATCCCCATCTCCAGATAGGTTATAAAGAAATCTTCCTATTTTACATGAAGAACTTGGACATCTTTGCATATTGGTATTTATGAAGCATTCTGGAATGAATTCCTTTTGATACTGGGTGATAACTATACTGTACGTGGTCAGGGTTTGTTAGAGCTTTGGGCAAAAATATATTTTCCATAAATACACAGAATAATAAATCTAAACCACTCCCACATGCCTTTAAATATTATCAATACTGTGTGATTCTTGCGGATCTATTCACCTTTGGCTATATTACTTTACCAAAAAAAATTTAAAATTACAAGACATGTCCACATTATCACACCTAATAAATTGATAAAAAGGCTTTAATATTATTCAATGTACTTAATATTCCTCAACATCATTTAAAAAGTATTATGTTCATAGTAGATTGAAACCAAATGCAATTAAAATTTATCAGTTCTAAGTCTTTTAAAGTCCATAATACCTACCCTCTGCCAATTCCAATAATACCTTTTTCTCTCCCACAGCATTTATTTTTAAAAAGAAAACAAATCATTTTTTTGTAGAAATTCACATGTTTAGGATTTGGCTAACGTCTTCTTCAGGAGATCATTAATGTACATATCCTGTATTTCCTATATTTGATAATTAGGTACAGAGGCTAGATGAGTTTCAGGCTGAAATAATTTTGCAACATAGTTAATAAGGTTGCTGGTAATAAGAAGGTATCAAGCATCACTTTTATATTGTATCACATTTTAGTGATATTAAAACTGATCGGTGGATTTTAGTCAATATGATCCACTCAAAATGAGTTCCTTTATCTTTTTTTTTTTTTTTTTTTTTTTTTGGGTACAGGGAATTGAACTCATGATCTCATGCTTGCCAGGCAGGCGCTGTGCCGCTGAACTGTGTATCCCAGCCCTTAATCTTTCATCTAATGATTTTAACAATAATTGATGAAGTTTGCTTGATCCAATTATTTTACAATTTTATAAAATAAAAACTAATTTTATATTCCTTCTGCATTTAATAGCAGAATTTTCTGCAAAACAAAAAAATTAGCTTGGTAACTCTTAGTTAAAAACAAATTACAGTTAAATCAAGATAAATGATCTTTTGGCTTTATTGTCTAATTTTCTTAATAATTAATTGGTGTCCAAGCCACCCCAAAATTGATAAAAGTTGCTTTATCATCCTTTTAAAATCTTCTTTTAGGGGGCATCATTACAAATTGATTTTCTAAAATATATTTGGATGTATATCAATTTATTGCAGTTATTGTTCCTGTTAAGGCCCAAAGCTGCCCATCTGTGGACACAGAGGCCTCTCCAGGTGGGCTCCGGGCTCCTTTTTTGTATAATTTCAACAGCTGTTGATAATTTCTTTGCTTTCTAATGTGAAGCAATGTTTAAGAACTGGAATTACCTATTTCCCTAAGAATCTCTGGTCTTTTCAGTGGGACATGGTATTTTTTTAAGACACAATGTGGAGGGGGAGAACTATGTGCCTTCGGAGAACCCTCCATGTTGGGCCGAGAGGCAGCAACCAGCAGCAAGCTCGCCTGCCTCCCTGGTCAGTTTGCGTGACTGTGCAAACTTGAGGAAGAGAAAGAGAGGTGCATCCCATAGGCCTACCCACACGGGGTCTATGAATCAAGGACTCCCCACCACCACCAAGCATCCTGCTTCCTTAGAGGACCTGCTACGTTCATAGCAACTGAGGTATATAAAGTAACTAAATGCTTGTATTGTTAGTTTTCTCAGGCCTCAGGCCCGCAGTCTCAGCATTTCTTGGGTAGATGACATTGTGTAGTGTGGCAAATATGTAGGATTGTCCTCTATCTTGTCTTTGAGCCCCAATATTGTTTTCATTGTTTTGCTTAATTTTAATTTTTGTTTCCTTTTTTTTCTCTTTCTTTTTTTCTTTTCTTTTCCTTTCTTTTCTTTTATTTCACATCCTGTTTTTACTGGTTTTATTGTGTTTTGTTTTTGGTTTGTTTTTGCTGTGCCTGATGGAATGGTCAACTATTTTGAAAGTAACAAGATACAATGTAGTAGCTTTTGTTTTCATAGTATCTCTTTGAAGTTCTATGCCAGTTCTACTGCTTTGTTTTGATTGTTCTGTAATCTTTTGTTGGATTTTACTACCTTTGAAAAAAAAAAAAAGACACAATGCGGACACTAATGACATTCACTGCTACTGACTTGTCATTGCTTCCCAATCCTTTCAGAGTACACAGGTAGGAAAGGTTTTTTCTTTCTTTTTCTATTTTAGAAGAAAGAAAAAAACAAAACTAATTCATGAGTTCATATTGATTTTTCTCATTTCAAGTCACATATTACTAAGTTTTTACTTACCTTCTTAGATTTCATTTGTATCTTTATGCTAAGTATAGTTTTAATTTCACTAACATTAACTACTTGCTCTATCGTATTATATATATGTTTCAACTGGATGATATCAATATCATTACTAAAATATGACATACTAAATGAAGGTAGGATCTGCTAGTGGTTATTTTTAAAAGATATTCAATTAGAGATGCATCAAATACTGGGATTTAAAATTACTTGAAGGGGTTGCAGGTGTAGATCAGTGGTAGGGTCTTGCTTAGCATGCACAAGACCCCAGGTTCAATCCCCAGCAAAACACACACACACACACACACACACACACACGCACGCACAATAAATAAACAAAGGAATAAAATAAATTACTTGCTACAACCCTTCGTGTAGACAGACCACCACCTATATATACAGCTAGATTCTTTTGTCTCGGGATGCTTTTGCTTTTTCAAAAGAAAAGTTTGGGGTCGGGGACATAGCTTAGTGGCACAGCATCTGCCTGGCAAGCACAGGGTCATGAGCTCGATCCCTGGTACAAAAAAAAAAATCTACAAGATAGTTTGTATCTTAAGATTTAATTTTTAGAACATTTATATGGTTCCAAATCCAAAACTATAAAAACAAGGTACAATGGGAAAGAAACAGCGTTGTCTCTATGCCTTTTCCTCTATTCTTTCCCATCTGTAGGTAATTATTTTTATTAATTTTTATTTCATCTTCATATTCTTTCTTTTAGAAAATATTAACAAGTATTTGGGAGAAATATTATTTTGAGTAAGTGTATGGGAGAAGTAGTACTTCCAAGTAAGGAAAACCTCAATTTGTATACTACAGATTTCACTGGGAGTAACTGGGATATATCAGTATGTAGGATAGCTAGTATACTGTATAAACTTCTTTTGTAGCATGCATTTTGTAATGGCAGAGTAAATTCTGAAACAGGACAAATAAATCTTCATTATGCAACTGCAAATGTTCTATTGTATGGCTATTCTATATTTATTGAGCCACTTTTATACTGAAAGACTTTTGTGTTTCTACTGTTTTGTTTTTACTTAAGAGTGCTGTTGAATCATTTCTTACTTGGGGAACAGATCCCAGAAAGTATAGCTTCTAAATCAAAGAATAATTTCAAATGCTATTTTGGAAGTCATTATAACAATGTTCTTCCTGTTGCCCTCAAACAATAATCTATGTAGAAAAAGTGGACAGGTTTAGAAACTTAGTGGTAGGAGAGAAATTTTCACATGTAACTTTCTTTTTTTTGTGGCACCAGGGATCGAACTCACAACCTCATGCCTGTCAGGCAGGCGTGTAAGCCGCTTGGCCAAACTCTCAGCCCTAGTTTTTTGAGACATGGTCGTACTACGTAGTTCAGGCAGGCCTCCCTCACGCTGTAGCCCAAGCCGGCTTCAAACTCAACAACGCTCCTCCTACCTCAGCCTCCCGAGTGCTGGGATTAAAGGTGTGCACCACCATGCCGGACTTCATGTAACTTACTTATAAATACTTTCTTTTGGAAAAATTAAGTTTGAATTATTATACTAGTATAGTAAACAGCTTAATACTGCTGTACAACTTTTAGTTATTCTACACTAAAACTACATAAGAAACTTATTTTAAAGTAAAAATAGCAGTATATTAAAAAGTACAGTAGGGTGGAAGTTTAGAGACATGAGCCATTTTGTGGCTGTTCTACTTCTGAAATTCTATTATTTTCAAGTGCTAGATCCTTGTGGGATTTCCTAAAATAGGATAGAATTCAATCATCTTAAAGTAAATGGAGTAAAAGCCTTTACATCAAGCTACTTTCCATTACAATTTATTCCTGTCCTGTATTTTTAGCAGGTTTTCATAGCTAAAGAAAATAAAGTAACCTTTATTTAAATACAAACTTTTTTTGGATTACTTCACAGGTACTACAGGGCTGGATTTATATGTGCAAAATACCTTATGTGGGCAGTTTAACAAGGACTTCTGCTGCTGAACTGGCTCCAATGAAAATTTTCCTTTAATCTAAAGAATAGGCGTTTAACTGGCAGAACCAGATTCTCCAGCTGTGAAGTAAGCAATCTGTTCTTCTCATTTGATATTAACAGCAAAAGCACAACTTTATCTCCAACTTATTTGACTTTATTATCTGGCTTTCAATTAACTACATGAGAACCATACAGAAAATAGCCTGTGACCTATAAGACAGAGATTTACATAATTTGATCAAACATTACAGTAGATGATACTCAGAGTTTCTCTCAGAGGCAGGACTCCAATACCGCAGTGGAAAAACAACAACAGGAACAAAACAGAAAGGTAAATAAACTATCTTTTTCTATTTCTTAATGTAAGACATCCATAGACAAAATTTGGCTTTACTGTGGCATTTAAATACATCTTAACAGATAGTTAAATTTACCTATTTTGCTCAGACTTGAATAGGGCCACAGGTGGCGGCTCTGTTCATAGATATTACTAAAAAACTGAATAGGACTTTAGAAGAAATAATTTTTTAAATTATTTAAAATGTGATTTATCATTTTGGAAATATCAGTAAGTCAGGTTATGCCTAAAATGCACATGTATGTACAATCTTTAACGTTGAGATAATTTCATACAGTTTTAATTAATTTGTACTGCTGTTTCCCAGAATCTTCTAAAACTAATTTGAGGAAATTAGAAAATAATCTTGTTGTAAAATGACTAACATGAATTATCCAAGTACTCAGTCCCCTTTTTAATGTTTCAATCAGTACACTGAAAGTACTTAAATTACAAAATTTAACAAAATTTTCAAACTAGTAAATCAATATAATGTCTAAGTCAGTATCATTAACTGCAATCTAAAGTAGGTTGGATACTATCTTATAATTGCTACCATGTTAAGATTTAACAAATATCACATTTGAAACACAACTAATAATGACTCCTTCAGATATTTTAAGAATAGACTTGAAAGTTGGCCATGTAACACCTATAATATGCTCTCTTTAAAGCTACTCACTTTTAAATTTAATATAATAATTTATGTACAAGTTACCTGAATTAGATATTTAAAGGTTTAAAAAGTAACATAAGTCATAAAACTATTCTACTATTATAAAATTAGGCAAGTTAATGTAACAAAACTAAAAATAGGGAAAAAAAGCATTTAAAGACTAAGAACAATATCAGGTGATTAAAACTTAAGATAATATATGTAACCTGCAATAAATGTTAGTCCATTTTTAGAAATCACTATTTTGTTCTCATTTAAGTAGCCAAAAAAGTGGATATTTCAATAAGATTCACTGTTTTAACCCTGAACTAGAGAAATGTTGCAAGTTGTCTTCCATGCAAAAGTAAGAGAATATTTAGTGTAAAACCGGCAATATTTTTAAAAATTATTTAAGAAATGCAGTGAGTGTAGAAAAAACTGCTTACTTAAAAAATCTGTAAGCATATTAAGTATACATGCCATAGCACAGTTCTTAAAGCACTACATAATTTTTATTTGTTCTGTACCTAGGAATGTAACAGGGTAGAGAAAGTTTTAGAGTCAAAGAAGATTACTTTTCTACTTCCTAGAATAAAGTGTCAAAGTTGACATGGTATGTCTCAATTACTGTGCTTTTTTGTTCAAATATTAATTTTAAGCTCAAAAATAAAATCCAGTATATCTAGTAGAATTCAAGACTGTATAGACATTAGTAAGTTAATTTGCTGAAAGATGATTTGTATTCAGATAGAACACTTCCAACATTAAGAAAATAAATTTAAAATACAGAAAAGACTGCATAAAATAGTGATCTTACCAATTTCACCTAAGGAATTAAATGATTTCACAAATATAAGCTTCATATTTATGTCTATATGAACTCTGTCTTCCAACTTTTAAATTCTAATATGCTTGAATGGTTCACTTTGCCTAACCTAGTTTAACTGAAGATATAAGATCAATTAAACTAGAAATAATTGTGTATAGAGTTATGACTAAAAATTTTAGAAAATGCAACTTAAATACAGCATATAAGTGCACCTGAATACCTACACTGTCTGTTTCTACATTGCAGGAACATTCTAAATTATGCAAACTCTACAAAGATAATCAACCAAAACTTAATCAAGATGCATGGATGTAGAAACATTTCTTTGGATATAACCTTAAGTTAAAAAAAAAAAGACAAATTTTCACTCTATTTCATTAAACTTTAAAGAAAGGGAAACTTCCATGTAGCAGATATGAAAAAGGACCACACTTGGCCAAAATGAAGAGTAGGAATTAAAACTAAACTACACTGAAAAACCAAAACGAAAAAAATGTAAAGTAAATGAGTTTGCAGATTAAAAAGACTCAGAAAATATTAAGCAAAAAAGGCAAAGCAAAACAAAGCAAAAAGACTTACCCCAGGTCACATTATTGGGAAATTTCAGAACACCAGGAATAAAGAGGAAAAGCCAAGAGTTTCATGAAAAGGGAATATAAAAACAGATCTTATACAAAATATCAGGAAGCAGATAGCAGATTTCTCAAGAGCAAGAAAGAAAGGGAGAAGATACCATAGTAAAGTTTTCAAATTTTTGTGAGAGTGTACTTTCCAAGTGAGAATTATATCCTCAGGAAATATATTAGTCAGGTGCAAATAAAGAATAAAAACATTTCAGAAATGCAGGTTTTAATATTTATACCTTGAAAAGAAGCTATGGTATATTCCTAAATAAAGGCATGAATCAAAAATGAAGAGGAACTACGTATCAGAAAGAGCTACTATATAAGAAAGAAAGAAAGAAAGAAAGAAAGAAAGAAAGAAAGAAAGAAAGAAAGAAAGAAAAAGAGAAAGAAAGAATAAAGGAGGAGGGAGGCTTTTCAGGTCACACTAGAGGGTTTCAGGAAAGATGCATCAAAAGATATATAATAAAATAATAAAAATATCATCTATATTTAAATATCAAGAAGACTTTTCTGTTTGGTTTTAGAATGACTTAGTGATACATATATACAAAATTAAGCAAATAAAAAACTTAGGTAATTAATAATTTGAAGAAAAATTTAAAAGTTGAGTGTTTCTTGACCTATGTGGTGGTTCACGTATTCACTTTGTGAAAAGTCACCGAACTATTCATTTGTGTTCTGAATACTCTCTGTATATGTGTGTAAAAAAGCCAGTAACAAATTTTCATAAAACAAAAACATGCATTTTCCATTTCCTTCCATTGAGAAGACCTAAAATCAACAGAAAATTAATTAATTAATTTATTTATTTATTTTTGCAGCACCGGGGATCAAACTCACAGTCTTGTGCCTGCCAGACAGGTGCTTAAGCCACTGAGTCAAACTCCTGGCCCTAGTTTTTTGAGGCAGGGTCGCACTATGCAGCTCAAGTTAGCCTTGTGCCGTGCTGTAGCCCAAGCCGGCCTCGAACTCACAATGCTTCTCCTACCTCAGCCTCCCAAGTGCTGGAATTAGAGGTGTGCGCCACCACGTCCGGCTTAGAAAAATTATTTGAAAAAGGAATTATAATCGTAATATTTTCTATGACCCAAATGTAAGTAACATTTGGGTAGCCATAATAATGTAAGCATAGGATACTGTTATCCAACTATATTGAGATGTGAAAAATGAGAGAAGAATAAGAAATTAAATCCACATCTTCTGTAGCAGAAATTTAATACAGTATATAAAAGTGAAGAAGCAGAACCCACATAAGCAAGTTATCTAGACATAGGGAGCTTAAAAGCAACATATAGCTGAGGAGCTAAAAATGACTACTTGAGAGAAGGGAACTAGAAATGGGGTATGGTAGAGCAGTCAGGGGGTAGATACATATATTTCCAAGCTTGATATGATTTTATAAACTATGTCTATGTATTAATTTGAAAAAAATAAAAATCATTTTTTGATAAAGCTAATAAAAGGTGAGTAATATAAAAATTTAAACACTTTGGGAAAGAATCTATTTTCAAAATCAATATGGTAATATCAGAAAAAGTACATATATATGGATGTGATAAATAACACTAAGCCAAATAAAAAATAGTAGGGAGCTATTCAAGATAAATCACTAAGCCAACTGACTTAAACATCAAATTTCCTCTCACTGGAGAGAAGACTAGTTTTTATCACAAGTGTGTAATACATCATTGTTGGTAATGTTACTTTCACAAAGCTGCCTGAGAACTTTATAGAATTACTTCATATATTTAATAAAATACTGAAAAAAAAAGTATGATGGTGATCCTGCCTTTATATAAGTTATAGGAAATTTATATGTCTCATAATGGACAAAACACTGGTCTAGAAGCTTGAAAGTCTGTATTCTTATATCTGTACTACTACTACCATGCTCACCATAACTCTGTGCAAGACACTGGCCTTTTTTTTCCTCAGTTTCTCCATATGAAAAATATGAGAAAATCGATTATTCTCCAAGGATTTCTTCTGTAAATTAAATGAGAAAGTTCACAAGATGTGGAAGAGGTCAGATTCTCCTCTTTTTTGTGGAGTAGAGGAGGACTGTACTTCACTGACAGATACTTTCAGTAAGTTGAGGACTTGTGAAGGAAAGAGGAATGGATCACTTCAAGACTATAGCATTTTAAGAAAGGCCATCAGGGCCGGGAGATTGGCTCAGTGGCTTAAGCACCTGTCTGGCAGGCATGAGGCTGTCAGTTCGATCCCTGGTGCTGCAAAAAATAAATAAATAAATAAATAAACAAACCACATTCAGAAAAGTGGGCTTACATTTCCAAGTGACCAAGACTAAGACCAGAACCACTATAAATTCATTACGGACATGAAATATGAGCAAGAAATGTTGTACTTCCAAGTCACCAAGAATTGGGAATTGGTTATTCTAGGGTCACAATCAAGTATATCTTGACTGGTAAAATGGAATTAGGCAGAATTTTTCATAAACTAAATACTTAAATTCACAAGAAATTACAAGTTAAAATATTTTAAAAAGTTACAAAAATTTTTCTATTTATTTATTTATTTAGGTACTGGGGATTGAACTCACAACCTTGTGCTTGCCAGTCAGGCGCTTATGCCACTGAGCTAAATCCCTGGCCTCCTTTTCAATTTATCTTAAAACTTGAATTTTTATATTAAGAATTACGTTAATCGTTACAATTTATAACTTGTTTAGTATAGTTTAAAAAGAGGAAAAAAATATAAAAAATGAGAATATCAAAACTGCACATTTAATTGTTGTTTGAGCACTGAAATCTTTCCTGATCAAAATCACTTTGTTTTTATTTTAATGGAGACCATGCATAACAGTAAGCAGGCGTTCTATTACATACATTCTTTTTATTTGGCTTATTTTCTACTTGCATGGAAAATGCTAAGAAATACATTTGTAAAAGACATGCCTGCTACAAGGATCAACGATCATGTCTTATATCTATATACTTTCCTAAAACCCAACACTGGCAATCATAGTCATATTACTTTTCTTATATTCTTCCATGACTAACCTGCCTTTCAAAAATTTTCAAGTTTAATATCATACTTACTATTTTTTTCACTTCGATCTGAGAAAACTACTAGCTTAAGTTAGTTCAATTCCAAAGGTAGAGAAACTATTCTTTGCAGATAAATAAATAAATATAGAGACTAAAGTGAGGAGCAAGCATAATTATTTTCCAGCTTAAAAATCTCTTGATTGCATACATTGCTTAAACTTTCTTTTTCACTATTTACTCTAAAAAAATCAGAGGGAAAAGATTACATGCTATTTAAGTGACATACCTTAAATATTTAAAGAGTAAATAGTCTAAGTGCTTTATAGAGAAGAAAAGCTTACTTGTATATATTTCTTTTTGTTTTGTTTTGTTTTATATTTCTAATCAGTATTTAAAACGCTCAAGCCGGGCATGGTGGCGCAAGCCATTAATCCCAGCACTCGGGAGGCTGAGGTAGGCGGAGTGTTGTGAGTTCGAGGCCGGCTTGGGCTACAATGTGAGCGCAAGGCTGGCCTGAGCTACATAGTGTGACCCTGCCTCAAAAAACCAGGGCTGGGAGTTTGGCTCAGCAGCTTAAGCGCCTGTCTGGCAGGTGCGAGGCTGTGAGTTTGATCCCCAGTGACGAAAAATAAATAAATAAATAAAATAAAATGCTCAGCAATGAAACTAGATAGAAAATGTTTCTGAGTACATTTTTAACATCTATGAAAAGCTCTTTCTGTTAAAAATAGATTTTAAGGTCTTATCCCTTGTGATCTGTCTTCTTTCCCAGCCACTTAACTGAACTAACTGCCTCTTTCCAGGATACACCCTACACAATTTGTCAGTGGCATCTGGCAACATTGAAAAGGGCTTCATTGCATAGTAACAAGTTAAAGTCTCAACATTTGAATTCCAGTTCTACCAAAAGCTAACATCATGGTCAATCTACTTAAAGTCAGATCTTAATTTCATTACAAAATACTCTACTTAGTTCTTACAGGAACATACAATACACTTTAAACAATACCCAGCTCACACTGAGAGCTCAAGCAAATATACGGTGCCAAGAAATGCAAGGTGAGAACTCAATAAATATGAGAGTAATTAAGGTTGCTGGGAACAACAGAACAAATAACGATCCAACGGGGCTTTTATTTGGAGGAGAAAGTACTCATTAAATTCAGATAAGTACATTGCACAGTATGTTAAATAGTGAAAAGTACAGAGAAGGGTCAGAAATTTGAAAAGGTAGTTAAGAGTTCCAGAGTGAAGAAAACAGTCTGAGAGGGTGACACATCAGCAAAAAGTGAAGTAGTTGGGGGATAAGTCATACATTTTGTGGAGAAGAGCATGTCAGAACAAGAAAATTGCAAATTCCAATGTCCTAAGGCTGGGTGGTGCCTAGAGTTTACATGAGAAACAGTAAGAACAGCAAAGCTAAAGCACAGGGAGGGAGATAGCTGGAAGAGGTAGAGGGGGGCTCTGGTTTTCCCTCTGTAAAATAACACCAAAGAGGGGATTTTAGGCACAGTAATGACAAGATCCATCTCACTTTAACTCTGAATTCTGTGCTAAGAAAAGATCAACAGGGTGGAGTGTGCAAAATAGAAAACATGGAAAGCACTTATGAAAATGCTATGGTAATAAAAGTGGGAAATGATGAGACGGACTAATGAGAACAGGTGGCTGGATCCAAAAGTACTACGAAATGGAGGTTGATGAGATTTGCTGTTAGCATGGACCTGAAGTTCTATTTAGTTTGGATATGATATGAGGGAAAAAAGTAAAAAATGACTCCGACAGTTTTGGTCTGACCCACTCGAAAAATCGAGCAGTCATTTACTGAGATAGAAGATCAAGGGAAGATCACAAGCTCATTTTAGACACAGACACTGAAGAGGAAATGTCACGCAGACAGGTGTTTTAAGAGCAGTCTAGACAAGCTACAAATTTGAGTAATGATCTAACCGATACTATTTAATACCATGAGATTCGAAAATGATGGTACATAATAAAAATTTAAGAGGCTGGAAGCATTCCAAAATTCAGAGATAAGAAAGAAGAGATGATGGGTGGGGTGACAAAGAGCCAAAGAGTTAAGTGGAAAACCAAGAGAAACACTTTTTTAATATGTGTTTCAAGAAATAATGGCGTTAATGTCAGGTTAAAATCCAATAAGTTAAAACTATCAAGCCTTAGTTCTTCTGCCTCCAAAAATATATCCTGAAAAAATAGATATATCCTGAAAAAATAAATATATCCAGATCATTCTCATTTATTCCATCTTCATTTTATGATCCCAGTCTCTCCTATGAACTATTTTTCCCACAATGGTAAACAATTTCTTATATAGCAAACTACAGCATCTTTTAAAAACAAATCACGCCAATACCCCATGTATCCTTTGTCTTCTATTGTATCTAGAATAAAATCTAAACTCCTGATTTGGCTCAAAAGCCCAGTGTGATCTGACTCCTACCTACCTTTCCGACTTCATTCTTTTGATGTTACTCTTTTTGTTATTTTACCTACACAGGCATTAATTTTCTTGTAAAAACCTAATGGTCTCATTTCATTGCCATGGCTCCTAATCTCCTATACCTGTAATATACTCCCTGGTCTCTTGTGGCTGGCTTCTCAATATTTTGGCATCACAACTCAAATTTCTCCTTATATTCTGATTCTTCTGTCAAGACCTACAATTATCTCATTTATCTCTTTAATTGTATATTGTTTTTCTCCCTGCAGAATGAAAATTCCTCAAGGACAGGTGTTCTTGAATGTAAACTGTGGCATGTAAAACTCTGCATAGATTAGGCTTCAATAACTATTTGACAAAATGTCAGTCCTTTAAACTAAACGATTATTATCAGGAGAATGCTTTAACTTTTTCACTAAAGCACAGATCTTTTCTATAATATGCTTGGCTGGGTCGTCATTCAAGACCATCTATAATGACTCTATTGACAAAAGCTGATCACCTCATGAAGCATTCATTTCATCTGGGGACAGCTCTTCTGCCTTGGAAAGTCTCCTGTCTACTAAACATCTAAGTAATTTCCACCAACTGTCCTCTGGAGTTACACCAAGTAAATCCAATTCCCTTTGTATATACAGATTTTATATTCTAAAAGATTATCGGATCTCCAAGATGGCCGCGCCCAGATGACACCGTGACAGGGAGGCTCCCTGAATATACCATCAAAATGCTGGAATATAAACTAATATAATAACAGAGAGAAGGAAAAAAGAGGGAGATAGATCCTCTGGACCCAAGAAGAATCTAAAACGAGAACTGTAGCCCATGGAAAGAGTAAAAGAATGAAATAAAGGCAGAGAC
>RJWM01030352.1:0-23088 GCA_004363535.1 Dasyprocta punctata
TACGGATCAGTGACTCTTTCTGTAGGGGGTTGGGATGGTAATTCCTGGCTTCTCAAGGTGATCCATACCTAATCCCTAAGGTTTATGCTTAAGGTGTGGCTGCATTTGTTTTGCCTTCTGTCTTGAGATCTGGCTCACAGCAAGAGGTGTGTATCTCTTCCAAGGTCACAAGACATCTATCTGGTTCTCAGTGATGGCTCCTTTGAGGGCCTAGCCTATAATATTTCTAACTAACTCAGCTGCCTGTAACAATATGTCCAAATACCAACAGGCTGTTGTTGTTTCCTGATGATGGTTAGACATGATCTTAATGATCAAAATTAATTTGTTCCTGGACATTGGGTGTTTGAATTTTTTTTCTTTTTTCTTTTCTTTTTTTTTTTTTGTGACAAGGTCTTGCAGCCCAGGCTGGTCTTGAATTCACAACAATCCTCGTATCTCAGCCTCCTGAGTGCTGGGATTATAGTCATGCACCGCCACGCCCGGCTCGGGTGTTTAATTTTAAACTGCTTAAAAATTAAAACTGTGGTAAATAATTGAGCTCAGGGACCATTCACCATAGATGCCTTTATGTCCCTAGTCAATGTCTTCATCTCAATATGAAATAGTGCTTCCTTCTTTATTTTATTTTATTTTGCACCACTGGGGATCGAACTCACAACCTTGCACCTGCCAGACAGTTGCTTAAGCCACTGAGCCAAACTCCCAGCCCTAGTTTTTTGAGGTAGGGTCACACTATGTAGCTCAGGTCTGCCTTGTGCTCGCGTTGCAGCCCAGGCTGGCCTCAAACTCACAACACTCCACCTACCTCAGCCTCCCGAGTGCTGGGATTAAAGGCGTGTGCCACCACGCCCAGCTAGTGCTTCCTTCTTTAAAATCACTGTTAATGTAAAGGGAAATATTGATTATCATGATGGTATTTCACAACTAGAATTGTACTATAAAAAATGGTCAAAATTGCTTCCTGTTCAGACTTTCTTTGCACTAAAGAAATAATCCTTACTTGCTTTCAAGTGTAAATGTGAGCCCCAGGAATCTCTGCCCCTTAAGGCATCCACTGTCACTGAGCCTCAGACTACTCCTCCTGGACCTTTAGAACCTGGGGAGAGGTTTCCAAGACAACTTTACTCAAAGCCTCACCCACTGTTACAGGGTCTGAGGCTTCCCCGACTTTCCCGTCGATCTGGAACGTGGAGTGTCTAGGCAGGGCTTAATAGAAACCGTCACCTTCATGAGACCATACCCATCCATAGCTGATTTCATTCAAGCTTCTCAAGGACAACATCCCTTGTAGAAAGCAAATGGGATTTTAGAACTAGCCGTGTTTACGTGTCTTTTTCTCTCTGTGCAGCCATTCAGATTCTTTGATTATTGGTTTAATTTTGTTTGATAGTGCAGCTGGAGTCAATCATAACTTCTGTTTCTAGAGCCATGTTTTGCTAAGGATTATAGATTCAGCCTGGAAAAGCTCTCGATCTTATTTGTCTTTTTGCATCCGAGATGGTTAGAATTTGGTCCTCGTGCTATACATGGAGTCACTCTTCTGTTGCTTCTCCACTGCCCTTGCCCTGAGAAATAACAGTGTTCAACAGTATTTAACCCTAGGCGATTCTCTCCTCCATGGCTGCCTAATTTAAGGACAATTTCCAGACTGATAAATTTCCCCTCCTTTGGGCCCTTCCAGAGTGCAGCGAATTTTCACTTTATTTCTGGGTTATGTTCAAAAACAGGTCTATATGTAATCCTGTAGCTCTCAAAAATAAATGTACAAGTTTTAGTCCAAATTTATCTGCCTTTTAGTCCTTGCATGTGGCCATCAAAACTGCAATTTGGATATTCCAATCCGCTAAACCATTAGCCTAAGAGCTGTCTTTGCTTTATTTATTTATTTGTTTTCCAGGCACCGGGGCTTGAACTCATACCCTCACGCCTACCAGACAGGTGCTTAAGCCACTGAGCCAAACTCCCAGCCCTGGTTTTTTGAGGCAGGGTCGCACTATGTAGCTCAGGCCGGCCTTGTGCTCACGTTGTAGCCCCAGCCGGCCTTGAACTCACAACGCTCCACCTACCTCAGCCTCCCGAGTGCTGGGATTAAACGCGTGTGCCACCTTTAGGTGTCTTTGCTTTAATAAGTCTGCTTTCACAAGTATAAAAGGTTTTATTCCTTTTGATCCTTATTACAATAGATCTCTGTTAATTGACCTACAAAAAGTTTCTGACTAGTCTATTTATACTTACAAAAGTAAAAACTATCAGTATCATAATTCAAATTGGCCAAATAAATTTGAATGCACTCTGATCTTGTAAGGTGTTTGTTTGTTAAGCTGTGTATCTGTTTCTATGTCTGTCCAATCTATACAGATCACCTATGTATGCTATCTGGTTTGTCATATCCATAAACGGTTGTTTTGTATTTGAGCTCAACAATTTTTTTTCTTTTGCATTTTTGGATCATTTGTTCAAAATTTATTATGCTTTGATTTCTGATTTTCTGTGTGAAACGTAATTGTTAACATTCTACAGAGATTTAAATACTAGGGCATCCATGGTTGATAAAGATAATGGTTCTGTTTTATGTGTTTATTTGTCTGTTGGTACTGGGGATCAAACTCATGACCTTGCACTTACCAGGCAAGGGCTTGAGCCACTGAGCTAAATCCCTGGCCATTGATTCTATTTTATGTTTTATTTTTATTTATTTATTTATCTATTTATTTTGCGGCACTGGGGATCAAACTCACAACCTTGCACCTGCCAGGCAGGTGCTTAAGCCACTGAGCCAAACTCCCAGCCCCGGTTTTTTGAGGCAGGGTTGCACTGTGTAGCTCAGACTAGCCTTGCACTTGTGTTGTAGCCCAAGCTGGCCTCAATCTGACAACGCTCCTCCTACCTCAGCCTCCGGAGTACTGGGATTAAAGCCGTGCGCCACCATGCCCAGCTTATTTTATGCTTTAAGGTGCTCAAAATTCAGATAAGGTAGTAATGTTAAGTTTACTGCTTTATTACACTGGAATGTTATCAATCTTTCTTCTGGATATTGAACAACTGAGATTTAGAGACCACAAACTAGAAAGACAGATGGGCTTGGAGGAGAAC
Organism: Dasyprocta punctata; assembly: GCA_004363535.1. Classification (NCBI taxonomy): domain Eukaryota; kingdom Metazoa; phylum Chordata; class Mammalia; order Rodentia; family Dasyproctidae; genus Dasyprocta; species Dasyprocta punctata. Next base: position 3,097 of record RJWM01030352.1, read on the forward strand.
CAGTATTTTGGCTCCAGCCCTCTGAAGTCAGTGAGAACGCAGCACGGAAGAAAACTTCTGCCGTGACGTCCTATACTCTGTGAGTCCCTGGTCTTCTGATCAAGGAGACTGAGGGACCACAAAGGAAAGTGATCTATGATATGTCATGTGCCTATGGAAAGTCACCTGCAGAAAACTCCCAAGCTTTCACAGAAAGCAACTTGGGCAAGCAATGGCCGTGACTCATCCTGATGACCGACACTGTCAAGAACTGAGAGGCTCTCGCCGTGGTTCCAAGGCAAGTCCTGAGGAAACTTAACTGACCCTGATAGATAGTGAGAGGTTAATTAATTAGTACAGGTCTCACTTTAACTTGGTCTTGAACATCCAGCAGAAAAGTATAATCAAAAGGTATAAAACATGTCATAATAAGTTAGCTATAGGAAGGGGCTCCAACCATTAACCTCTTCTGGCAATTTCCAAACTATCCCAGTAATTGACAACTGTTATGGGCAATGAAGGATAAATTACAATAATATCTGTAAGAAATCCTAACTGCTGCTATTACAAAAACAAAAAGGGGGATATATTGGAGACCACAAATTCTCAAGGGCTAATTTTGCATACTTTCCAAAGGGCTAAGTGGAGGCTTGGGATTACGGTATCACCCTTTTGAGATTTCCCATTGACTCTTGGGATGGGCCATCCTCTCTCCCACCCACTAAGACTAAACTAAGACTACTACGATGAAAAAGAACACCCCAGAGCAAGATCCTCCTTAGCATAAGATCACCTCCACCCTCTTGAGTCATCCCAGGATTATCCATTGCCTGCAGTGTCATTAACCTCTGAACTTTCTGCCAACTTGGAATCTTCTATCGACCCAGAATCTTTCACTAACCTTTCCTGTCATTGTATACACCCATCGCTTTGTACACACCCAATAAATAGTGGCTGGTTTGGAGTATCTGAGTCTTTGCTCATTCTGAGGACTGACCTCCCAGCCCCGCATCATGCATTACTAAATTTGTCTCTGGTTCTTATTTTATCCGTCACTGTCCCCCTGATACAGACAGTTGGGGATCTTGGCCAGGTCTCTGATAAGTGTTGTTTTAATTTGCATCTCTTGAGTTATCAATGATGTTGAACAATTTTCATATATTCATTTGTCATTTGTATTTCTTCATCTGACAAGTGTGAATCAGTGTGGATATTCCTCAAAAAACTAGGATTGGAGGTCCCACTTGTCACAGCTATTCCCCTTCTGAGTTTCTTCCCAGAAGAATTAAAAATATCGATATATGTGCACCAATGTTTTTAGCAGCACAATTTGTAATAGCTAAATCTTTGAAACAACCCAGATGCCCATCAATCAAGGAACAGATAAAAAAGACGTGGTATTTTTATACAATGGAGTACTACTCAGCCATAAAGAAGGATAAACTTGATACTTTTATAAGTAAATAGATGATACTGGAGACCATACTCTGTGAAATAAATCAGACTCATATGTGTAAACATCATATTGTCTCCCTAGTGTGAGAAACTGAAAGAGTAAATAAGGTCTAAAATGTACAATAGATATTGTGAAATGGGAAGAAATTTTTCAAGAGGAAAAAGGAACTAGGATGGGTGAAAGGGGAAAGGACAGTAGGAAAAGGGAAAAAATGCAAGTCAGTTATACTGTTTGTGTCTCTTAGTTCATTAAAAAGAGAGGTTTGTGCTAGTATTGGTTGGAAAAATCTTTATGCCCATATCTTGTAGCCTGAGCAACAAAAGATAACAACATGTAATGTACTATTGTAATTCTCCTACTATTTTGTTATGAAATTTTGTTTTTTTTCTATATAAGAAAAAAATTTTTAAAGACCTTAAAGTTCACTTCCTTGGATTTGCATTAGCCACATTTCAAGTCCTGAATAGCCACATATGACTGCTGCATATTATTAGACAAAGTAGTTTATAAAACACTTTGATTATTGCATTAAATTCTATTGACTAGCAAAAAAAGGAAAAGAAAGAAAGTTAGGAAGAGAGGAAGAAATAAAAGAAAAAGAAAGGAAAGAAAAAGAAAAACATGGGAGAAATCTCAGAACCAAGAGAGGCTGACTTTCTGGTATGTCCTTTGTGTCGAAATTTTGAAAAGACCACCTAACCTGAGGCAGGGATACCTCTTGATCGGAATTTACAGCAAGCTTTCAAAATCAGCTAATTACTTCCTAGGGATTGTGAGTCAAAAAATGGGAGGTACAAAATACCAGCTGGAAATACAGTTGAAACACTGCTTTCCTTGTCAGAGGGCAAAACTGTGTAACTTTATGATTTTAATGGGTTTTCTTTTCTGATTGTAGAATTGGGGAACATTTCATTCCACAAAGTAGAGTGCTCCAGTGAGCAGAGGTGGGAAGCACTAGCTGGCAAGCTCAGAAGGGCTGGAGAAAACTGGAAAAAGAGACAGAAACAGATTGGTCACTTCAGAGACACGGTCCTAGTCCACTGGTCCTAGTCCACTGGACGAAGCCAGGCGCCGAACAATAGAATAGTAGTTGATCGAGATCAGATTACCCTTTTTTGTGTAAGGATGAAGGCAGAGGTTACCTCCCTGTCACAACAACGCAAACTGCCTCCTTTCGAAAGTCAAATCGTCAGCGGGAAGCAACTTTAGCATGAGTGGTACCGTTTTGATTTTTAGCCTGCTGTTAGGACCTAAAGCAGAAGCCTACCAGGTTGGAGTCATATTTCTCCTATATTGCTATAAACATGGGTATGCATGTATCTGGACTTCGTTTATTTGCAGTTCAGGTTGGTTATTTATTTATTTGGTGTTTTTGAGACAGCTACATAGTTCAGCTGGTCTTGAATTTATCGAACTCACGGCGATCCTCCTGCCTCAGCCTCCGCAAAGCTGGGATTCTAGGCGCGAGCTCTTAGGCCCAAGCTGTAATGTGAGTCTCTTAGGGGAAGGCACCTGTAAGGGTCAGAGCTTGCCTCGCCTAGATTTAACCGGAAAGTGTGGGCAGAGAGCAAAGCTGGCCCTGGCAGCAGCCTCAGCTCCGTCCCCTGGGCCCCCGCACGGCCACGCCCGGGCAGCAGGGAGCCCCGTGAATGACGATCGGCGCGAGGGGGCGCGCGGGGCTGGGGTGGGTGCACGGGAAGCCCACCTTGCGCTCCTCCTCCGCGCAGCCTCCCAGGCGAGGCGGCCGCTGAGGTGCGGGCGGGGCAGCCGGGCGCTGCGTTGCCCGGGGCCACATCAGCAACACTCCAGGGCGGGGCGCCTGCGCGGGGCTCCGTGTGGGCGGGGAGAGGGGCGGGGCAGGCCCGGGGGCCGGACGGTACGCCTGCGCGGAGCGGCGCGGGAGGCGGGGCGAGGCAGTGGGCGGGGTCAAGGCGAGAGGCTGAGGTGCCGGCGCCCGGCTGTCAGCACGGGCCGAGGGCGGGAGAAGGTGCTCACGAAGGCGCTCGCGGGACCGCCGTCCGCCCTGCCGCGGGTGTCCGCCACCAGGTGAAGGCCGCCGGGTCCCACCCCGGGTCTCGGGCAGTGCGCGGGCCGGGTGCCATCTCCTCAGCCGCCTCCAGGCCGGCAGGTGGAAACGGGGGGCGTCTCGACGAGGGCGGGGGCGCGGGGGCGGGACCGGGCTGCGAGGGGTGGGGCCTGAGAGGGGAGGGAGGGGCCGCGAGGGGCGGGGCCAGGGTTCTCCATCCAGGCGCGGAGCGAGGATCTGAGTCCCTATGGGGCGCGGCCGCCGTGTCCCCAGGTCGCATCCTCCATCGGATAGCAGGGCATTGTCGCGACCCTGGGCTCCCCTGTGCATTGATGGGAAGCGGTGACACGTCCGTGTGCGTGTGTCACGCACACTGCGCTCAAATGTGTGTTCCACGCATGTCATCCTCTGGTGAGATTTTTCCACGTAAGTCTTAAAATCCAGGTACCCCTCACAAAAGACTCAGCCCTCTAAAGTGTAGCCTTTGGTGAATTCACAAAGTTTTGGGACTGTCGCCACCACCCGGGACATTTTCATCGTCTCCCAAAGGAGCCTTGTACCTGTGGACAGTGGACGTGCACCTCCCCCCGACCCCACTCTTTGGCAACCAGGAATCCACTTCCTGTTCCATGCGTTTGCCGGGTGTGGCCTTTCCTAGAGCACCTTTTTTGGGGTTCATTCGTGTCGTAGTATGTATCAGTGCTTTTATTCTTAGAGTCGCGTGATGGCAGTGTATCACAGTCCCACGTTTTGTTCATTCATTTATCAGCAATTGAGTTGGTTTCTTCCTTTTAGCTTTTGAGTGTAATGCTGCTGTGGACATTTGGGGACATGTTTTTTGGTTTTACTTGCAGTACTGGGGATGGAACTCAGGGCTTGCTAGTTAAGGGTGGCCCCTCTGAGCTACATCCCCAGCTGCATGGAGAGACAAAGTTATAGAGATGCGGCTACAGATAGATATAGATAGATGTAGCTATGGACATAGATACAGATAGATATAGATAGATGTAGCTATGGACATAGATACAGCTAGATATAGATACTTGAGTTGTATTTCCGGTGCTGAGGATGCAGCCTCGGGCTCTAGCATGCTAGACAGGTACTCCATCACAGACATACACCTAGGAGTGCAGTTCCCCGGTGTTTAACTTTTTCAGAAACTGCCAGTCTTTACTGTGACACTGTTTATCACCAAGCAGTAGAAGAAGGGTTCCACCAGTTTCCTTCACCTGCTCACCAACCCTTGTTATTTTTTCTGTCTATTCTTGCCAAAATAAACTACCCACTTTATGTGAAGTGGTATCTCTTTGTGGTTTTGATTGGCACTTCCCTAACGGCTGGCAGTAGTGAGCCTCTTTTTATATGCTCACGGGCCATTTGTGTGTTTTTGTGGAAAAAATGTCTGTTCAGATAATTTGCCCATGTTTTCGTTGGGTTATTTGACTTTTTATTGTTGAGTCATACTGTTCATTTGTAGGAAAAAAATAAAAACCTCAAGACTTGGGGACTGGCAGCAATGAAAAAGAAAAAGTCAGCCAGTATGATAGCAAAGCCCGTCATGCTTATCCAGGTTCTTGGGCCAATGGTGACTAAGTGCTGTCTAAGGGTATGTCCCCACCTGTTCATTTTCAGCGCCTTAGGGCCCCTTCCCATTTTCTGGTGTATTGAGGGAAGGTACAGAAGACAGGGTCCTCACTAGCGCCAGGAGTTTGGTGTGAGAAGCCCCAGTACTACTTCACGGATGACTACTATGTATAGGTGGCTCGCTAAGCAAGCAGGGAGTCAATGGCAAGCATAGACTACTCAGTGAGAGTTTCCCATGCTTCTCAGCAAGGCAGAAGGCCTTACTTCCCTCGGTCTGTGTAGCTTCCCTCAGTCTGCAGCTTCTGTTCATACGTGGGTGGAAAATGAATACTTTCTGATGGCTCTGAAGTTAATTGCCATTCAGGATGCTGCACTGTTAATTTCTGGGTGCACAGAAGTTCTGCAGAAAGTCTTTCGCAGCAAAAATTACTTCAAAAGACTGGGCTCAATCCTAAATAAATACAGCATGGGGAAGGAAAGACTTCGAGCCAAGGGCAGAGTGGGCATCAATGGATAGAGAGACACCAAGAGGAGAGTTCTGGAGGCTTAAGGCAGGCTGCCTGGCTAAACCAATCTAACCGGATTCTTGCTGAAGACAGGCCAAGGTCATCAGACCTCACGGGATGACTGAAGATGAGGAGCCTGGTCAGATAACCAGGTATGGCTTTCATCTAGACTGACTTAGCAGGCTTCTTTGCTAAAATGAAATTTTAATCAAGTGACTTTAATCCCAGCACTCAGGAGGCTGAGGCAGGAGGATTGCTGAAAGTTCAAGGCCAGCCTGGGCTACATAGTGAGTTAAGGACCAGCCTGAACTGCATAGCGAGACCCCGTCTCAAAACCAAAAATCAGTTCAATTTATGCAGACATTTGACCAAGAAATGTGGGAGAAACCTCTCGTTTGTTTAATTCTACTTCCTTTGCCTGGTGTTTTCCCCTGCTAACTCTTCTTCCTGTGCCCAGGAATCAGCCTGGGATTCCTGCTGGTCACAATGACATCTCAGGGTGCTAATTGCACTGTTTCTCCACAGTCTACTTAAACTGCAGTCAGGGCTGGGAGTAGCTCAGTGGTAGAGTGCTTGCCCAGTGTGCAGGGGCAGGTGAAAGGCCCTGGGGTTTGTCAGATTCAGAAAGTGTTAAATACTGTTAAATAGTGCTTTCCATTTTCTGGCTAAGAGCTGGTTAGAGTCCCCCTGGCAGGAAGAAAGTCCTGTCCCTGGGAGCCCAGGTGCCTGGGGAGAGGAACCCCTCCTGCAGGGCTGTGAGTGTCCCGGGGAGTGAGCTGCTGCGCGTGTACAGTGGGCACTGGCCTTTACCCCGTCCAGTGAGTCAGTGAGTCCTGCGGGACTGATGACGGGCATGGGAGGAGCGTTCCCTTCACCCTGCCGGTGCCTACCTAGAGATGGGAGAGTTCTGTCACCCCAGGGAGAGGGCACCCACACCCACGCTCTTATCCCTCAGTGTGGTGCACGTGGCAAGCCTTGGAAATGAATCAGCTTTCGTAAACAGACAATCTGTTTTCTTTGGAAATAACTAAACCTCTTAAACAACTTTTAAGTGGGTGATTACTTCATTATGTGGTTTAATACGTAGTGTATCCAAGTCCATTTCCTTGTTTTACTCCCTATGTAGTTATTTATTTATTGCTTTTTTGAGACTGGGTCTCACTGTGGTTCACGCTGGCCTTGAACTCAAAAGGCCTACTGCCTCAGCCTCCCAAGTGCTGGGATTACAGGTGTGCACCACCAAACCTAGCCCCTCAAATATTTATTGAGTATGTAAGAAGCACTGGGTTAGGCTCTGGTTTGGGCCCAGTGGTAAACAGGAATGGGTCCTTGATTCCATGGAGTTTATAGCCTCGAGAGACTTGCTGAAGAACGGAGGAGTTGGGGATCACAGAGGAGGGAAGACTAATTCGTGTAGTGTGTGTGTGTGTGTGTGTGTGTGTGTGTGTGGTACTGGGGATTTAACCCAGGGTTTTTGCCTTGAGCTACATCCTCAGCTCACTTTTTATGTTTTATTTTGAGACAGGGTCTTGCTAAGTTGCCCAGACTGGTCTTGAACTTGTAGTCCTCCTGCCTCAGCCTCCCACAGTGCTGGGATCACAGGTGCACACCACTGGGAATAATTTAGGAGGGCCAGGGAAGTGATGTTTTAGAGCTGAAATTGTCAGTAGAATAACAAATAACCAAGTAAAAGAGAAGAGTGAGGATGAGTAAGATTGTTTCAGGCAAAAAGAACAGATCCAAAAACCAAGAAGTAAGAGACTCTGGACTGATATTTTTTCACACTCTACCTACAAGTAGATCGTGAAATCAATGTAGTGGGTGTTTGACCATCATGTATAAAAAGGAAACAGAAAGCAAGAACACGTGGCACATGAATACGTACTAGATTGTGAGGGTTGGTGGGGTTGCTGATACAGGATTTAGTTAACTTTATTAAAGAATATGGACTCAGAGGAAATGAGGAGCCAGCACAGTGCTTGGTAGCTGTAGGAACTAAGCCAAGGACAGAGTCGGACTCTATGCCTGTAATATTAGAAACATTAAAAATAGAAGTACGTTCTGCTAGTTCTAGTAATACTTGCTTTTGGACAAAGAAAAAAGTTATATTAGATTTCTTTTTCTTAGTTAAAATTATGTTAGTGACGGAACTGCATTCACTTCCTTAATTTTGAGACAGGGTCTCCCCTGTTGCTCAGTGGCCCAGCCTGGGTTTGAATTTGTCATCCTCCTGCCTCAGCCTCCCACAGCTCTGGGATTACACGTATGCACCACCACACCTGTCCAGCAACATTCACTTATTTAGAAGTTAATGTAAAAAAAACCCTATTGTAATCTCCCGTTAAACAGTAGAGATGAGAATGATGGTAACAACAGAGACTTTGTAGTTAGGGATGGTGGCCCAGATTGCTATAGGAGCTGGCGTCTGGACTGTGTTTGGACATAGGGCCTTCTCACAGAAGGTGGGTTTAGAAAGATGCAAGGGACGAAGGGAGCTAATTAGATTACATCAATCATGGGAGTCAACAGAAGATGGATTTTGTCATAGAAGTAGTAAAAATAGAAGGCCTTTGTGCACCCAGAAAGCACCTAAGAGCTGGCGGTGTCAGGCTGTTGCCGGAGAAGGTTTGTGACTTCACAGGATTTCACTGTGACACCCCGACCATGAGGGAAACTTCTTTCAGTGCGCACTTGTGATAAGTGCAGGGGAAATTATGAAAACTTCGTAAAAGGTAGAGTGAGTGCGTCTCTGGTTCAGGTTCCTTGGTGTATTTCTGAGATGCCCACAGGGTGCTCGTTTGTTCTCTGAATCAGTCTGCATGTGTCCATATGTAAAAGTCAGTGCCAGAGTCAGGTTTGGCTGACTCTGAGATGGCCTTTAGAAAATGTTCACTGAATTACGTGTTTTTATGTTTGTAGAGTCCCGGCTGAAGCAGCGTGCTGCCACAACTAAATCGAAACTGTTCACGTGTGTACATGTGTCCTCGGGAAGGGACTGTCCCGTGGGGAGGGGTGCACAAGGCTGTGCGCTGTCACAACAGTGCGGTAAGGTCGGGCAGACGTGCTGCTCGGGGAAGTGATTCCAGGGTCCGTGGCTGGGAACTGGGGTGCCAAGGCTGCTGCTTTGCTTTTGCAGAGCCCTATCTATTGGGGTCTCACATAGGACTTTGTTAAGCCAGGTGTTGCACTGTGTTAAAAAGTACATATCTGAGCCCTCCCCTGGGTGACCGCTGCTGCTCGGTCGCGTGGGTCTTCTCCCCAGCCCTGCCTGTGGCTCTTCAGTTTTCTGCCTGCTTGACCTTAACTTGTGTTGGGCTGCGCATCCTGTCTGCTCCACCCCACCGTTTTCCTATCACTTGTTCTTGAAAGTTCAGCTCACCATCATTATAATCATTCCCCCTTCCAGTGTGACAAGCACACTGTGTCGGGCACCGAGTGTGAATTAGGTCGAATCCTGTACCCTCAGCCCAGCAGAGCTGTAAGGGACGGGCATCGGGTCAGTGACTGCAGCAGTGCACCAGGAAGCACAGCCCTGTGGGCGCGGGTGCTTCCATGGCACCTGCGGACCGGGCGGCATGGACCCAGGTATGTCTCTGGGTCTTCAGAGCAGATGCGTTCACCCATGGAGCATCAGAAGATCACGCAGGGTTTGGCTGTGAACCTGAGACAGCCCGCGGACCAGGGCCACGTAGCAGGGTGGGTGGGTCAGAGCCTGTGTTGCTTCCTTGTCGCTGACCAGTCTCAGAAGCCCTCAAACTCCCATCCTGTGTCTTCTTCCTGCTGTGCAGCTTTGGGCATGTCAACCTCTGAGGCTCTGTTCTCTACAGTTTGAATGGAATGAGCGTGCCTGTCTCCCAGGTTTTTAAAGAAAGCTTTAATAAGTCTGCGTAAATAAAGCTTGTTCTTTCTGCTTTCCTGTGGTGGTGATGTAGCGCAGAACACGTCTTTCCTTGGGGTTTCTGAAAATCTTTTGGAGGACTTACTGATTAGATTCTAGTCCTTTGCAATATGGTTTTTTGCTTTGTAGTTTGAGAGTGGCCACTTGATTCACTTCATATTTATGGTAAAGTAACTAAACAAGCAAGTATTTAGCTATATGAGATACAGTAGTGGAATTTGAAAACAGTGTTAGGACTGCTTCCTGCTGCAGCTTTCGTTTTCTTTTATTCCTTTTAAAACACTGTGGTTTCCTGGGGCTGGCGTGTAGCTCAGTGGTAGAGCAGGTGCTTGGTGTGTATGAGGCCCGGGCTCAACCACCCCCGCCCCACCAAGAGAGCAAACTGCACCACATCTAAGAACTGTGGTTGCCTCAAGACCTGTACCAGGCAGTGTGTGTATACACAGACACGTACTCAGAACTTTGTAGCATGCTGGCAATAAACTGAATGAAGACTAGGACAGGTAGATTGTAGAAAATGTAAATATAAAATTCTGGTTAATTGGTTTTTGTAAAAAGTCAGAACAAACAGCTGATCTGAAAACTACAAGCCAGGCTTCCAGTACAGCAGTGCCCAGCATTTTTATGACCGTGTGATGTAGTTTACTATATGGCAAGAGAGAGAGGTAGGAAGTAAGGTCTTGAGCCTGTTGTGAAAACATATACTCATAGCAATAAATAAAGTGCACTCACCAATACTAGGAAGGGTCGGTGCAGGTGTGTAAGCACGTTACGTGACCCAAGGAGGAAGATACTTTCCATGGGGAAACTAAGGCACAGAGACCCAGGCCCTGCAGCTGTTGAAGGTCAGCACATCAGCAAAAGCATTCTGCCCACTGTCAGTCTCCTTAGAGTCGTGCCGCTTTTCAGTTGAGGTGTGAATGTTTGATGAATCAGCAAGTTGCAGTCCTCACCTCCCCCTATAAAATGCACCACGAGCTTAAAAAGTGTGCTAACCCACACCGTGGTCTCACCTGGGCCCACAGGGAAGTAGAAAGGATGATTGCTGAGTCCATGAGTTAGAGCGGCTTGGACAACAGCAGGGGTCTATCTTAAAATTTTTAAAAAGTCACTACTGCAAGCCATATTATTGACTTACTCACCTAGTAAAAGCATAGGAAGTATGTCAGGAAATGCTGTATAACTGCAGACAGAAAACATTTGCCATAAAGTTTCATTTGGCTAATATAACTCGAATAGTTAATTAGTAAAGTCCAACCATAGTGGTGCACACCTGTAATCCCAGGACTCCAGAGGCTGAGACAGGAGGATCACCTCAAGTTTGAGGTCAGCCGGGGCTGCATAGTGAGTTCAGGGCCAGCCTGAACTACACAGTGAGACTGTCTCTGAACACCAAAAATAAATAAAAATTGCTTTTTAAAGCTGTGCCTGGCTGTAATCTTTAAATCAAAGCTAGAATTTTAATCATGTGTGGATTTTTATAATCTAAGTATAAACCCACATTACTCCTTAGGAGAACAACCTGTTCCTTCCAGAGCTACAGGGCATGGTGCTTAGGCAGTGGAGGCACAAGCTTGGGCACTATCAGCAAAGAGCACTGAGAGAGGAAAAAATTCAGTGCTTAGGCATTGGGGAAAAAAAATCAGACCTCTTTGTGACACTTACAGTTATTTTTTGGTGCTTTTTTCTTTTGGGTTTTCTTGTTTTTTGTTTCTGGAGACAGGGTCTCACTGTGTATCCCAGGCTGGCCTCCAATTTGCAGTGATCCTCTTGCCTCAGCCTCCTGAGTGCTGAGAGTACAGGCGCCACACCTGGCTTGTCAGGTGCTGTTTTCATTTGAATTACACATGAAGAGGCGGGGGAAGACGTGGTGCGGATCTGGCAGTATTTCGCCCTCCTTTGGAAGTCGGTGGACCAGCCGGAGTCATTTTTCACAATCGTCTAACAGATACAAGATATGAATGAGATCTGGGCTAAGGATGACGGAATCCACAGCCTTGCTGTTGCTTGCAGGTCAAGGCTGTGTTGATTGAATGAAGGCTTAGTTGTGCAGTGCTGATGGGAGCGTGTGGAGAGAAGGAAAGAAAAGAAGGCATTCAGAGCTCCTGGGAGTTGAGAAACACAAGAAACTGTAAGCAGCCGTTAAAAATAAGCGGTGGAGATTTGATTGATACTTCATGAAATGCGGGAAGCGGGACATCAACCAGCGTGCACAGCATAAGCCTAGTTTTGTCTTGCCCATAGCTGTCTCTGGATGGTGGGCTTTGGGAGAAGCAGCCTTGCTTTTCCTTGGCTGTTTTCTTTTCCTTTTCACATTGAATGCATATTGCTCATGTGAAGAAAACAAGCGTGTGAGCACCCTCACCGTGGGCAAGGACGGAGCGGGCCGGGGCAGCTTGGCAGGCCCAGTGCTCCGCGGGCAGCTGAGCGGCCGGGCGAGCTGGCAGCACTTTCATCTTGGACTTTGAGTTGGCTTCCAGTAAAGGGCTCTTTGTTTTTTAACTGACACCAAATAAAAAGTGCTCAGCTTGACCAAAGGGTAGAGGAGAGTCTTGATTGCAAGGCGCGCAGAGAGGGAGAGTCAGGTCGTTGTCCCAGTGTCACGCCACGGTAATTGAGCAAGCCGACAAAGCCACGGCCCTGGGAGCCACCTCGTCAGTACATGGCCTCTCCCTGACTGCGTGGAGCAGGAGGCAGGCGTCGGATGGAGAAGGGCCGTGGGTGCAACGGGCTGCTCTGAGCGGCAGTGCACAGGGCATCTTCACCCTAACACGCAGAATTTAAATAACCTTACCTGTGGTGACCAGTATTTCTCTTTCACTTTTCTTAGAAAGTTTTGTTTTTCTTTAAACTTTGGTCCATTGGCTTTTCTCTTCCTTTTTCTTTTTCACTCTTACTTTGTTTGTTTGGGTGTTTTGAAACCAGGTTTTTGTTTTGGTATTTTGAGACCAGGGCTCCCTGTGTAGCCCAAGCTGGCCTTGAACTTACAGCGATCCTCCTGCCTCAGCCTCCTGAGTGCTGGGATCACAGGCATCGACCCCACACCCGGCTTCTCTTTTTTCCTCTTAATCCTTGACCTGTTGGCATCTTTTCTGCACATTACAATTCTGGGAACTTTTAACTTTCAGCTCATTAACTACATAGAGTCAGGTGCATGTTTTAAGTTGGTCTCAAGAATGGATTTGTATTTTTAAAATTGACCCCTAAGAGTGTTAGATTTTGTTAGAAGAGTAAAATACAAAAATGTAATGAGTTCCAAATAGTTTCTGCTGATCGGATGTGCTGATGAACTGCGGTTACTTCATTTCTGAATACAGCTATTTTATAAGTGCTAGAGAAGCAGGTAAGGGAATGTATTATTTATGTTTTATTCTTATGTACTCTATCTTGTTACATAGAAGTGTTGAATCAGCTTATAAAGAAACACCCACAAGAAATATTGATTTTAAAAAATAGAAGCACAAAATCACTACTAGAGAAAATAAAACTAGGGGTGCAATAGTAGATGAAGAAATTGAGCATAAGATTTGAGTTTCACATGTAGCTGTAAGTTTCCTTGCTGCTAAAGATAACACACAGAGTGGCTCAGTCTTTATTAAAGAAGTTAAAAAAAATCAGTTTTTTTTTAGTTGCAAGTTTCTATGTAGTTATAATTGCTAATAAAATTTTGTAAACTTAATACAGGGGAGGGTATGCTTGGTGATAAAGCTGTGTTCTTTGTAAGACCATAGTTTGCATGAAATTTGTTAGTATTAAGACAATCAGTAAATGATGGGGGGGTTTTTGTTTGTTTTTTAACTAAAATACATGTAAAAATGTTTAAGATACAGTAGCGGAATTATACTTTTTCTCTTGAGACAGGTCCAGTGGTCGTGTGGGGCGTGTGGAGGAGAGCTCGCTGTGCGGCTCCGCTGTCAGGAGCCCTGCCGTGCTGTCGCTTTGGGGTCCTATGTGTTGTAACGGGACAGAACCAAGGGGAGCCCTTTCAGGGTGTGCCAGGACAGGGAGCTTCAGAAGAGTGGAAGCTCTTACTAGAAATGGAGAAGCTGAGGAGTTTAGTAATGAAACTGCTATCTAAAAGGTCTTTTTAAAGTTTTCCTTAAAGTAAGAGTTAGTCATCAAGGGAGACTGGTAGGACTTAAATTTGGTCAGGCTTAGATTTTTTTTTTTTTTGAGACAGGGTCCTACTAGGTAGTCCAGACTGGCCTCAAACTCTTAGTGATCTTCCTGCCTCAACCTTCCGAGGGCTGGGATTACCGACGTGTGCCTCCACACCGCAGATTTGGATTAGAGGAAATTGCGCGGCCACGCAGTTTTCTTACTGCGTGAGTACTGCAAAAAGCATATTCAGTAGCCACAGTCCTTATCTTTAGGCACCTGTTACACCGTTACTGTAGCGCCCGATGGTGAACGCTTCTGTGGTGAAGCATTTGGCGTACCTTGTTCTGCTTCTGTTCACAAGCTCAGCGTCGGTGCCGGGCAGGACCCGCAGCTTCCCGGAATCAAGGAGCCGATGAAGCTCGTGGCCAAGGTGCCGCTGTGCCGCGCACTGGCTGGCTGTTAGTCAGAGGAACATAGAACTAATAATTTATATAATGTCGTGTGAAGTTTGGTTTTTTGGGCGGGCCCTTTCTAAAAGCTAAGTTAACTCACCACATAGTAAGTTTTGTTTTGTGACTGAGCATTTTGATAGCATGCATGAACATAAGACACACAAGTAAAGAGCAAAAGCAAGGAGCAGAATGTGTCCTTGCAGAATGGCAAAGTTAAGAATATATGATAAACATAATACGACTTGACTTGTAGGCTATTTTATGCATCTATATGTATGTTATGGTACTGTTGTTTTTAGTTGATTAATAGAAGTGTAAAATACCTACCTGCTTAACAACATGTGAGATTTCTGACTGAATGTGGTGCATACTGGGGATAGATCTGTTGTTAGGAGGAGAGAAGATGGTGACATGACAGCGCGGTCCCCTCTCTGACTGGTGGCCCCCGGCCCTGCCGGACAGCAAGGCGTCCGCTGACCTGGCTCCGATTCTACACACCCACGTACATAGAATGCACTTGTCCTTAACTATAAAAAAGGCAGTTTCAGCACTAATGCTAAGATATTTATAACTAAAGTTGATTTTATAAGGAGTGCCTGGTGTCAGTTTATTTTCTTATAGATTAATGGCAAGCTCTGAGGACCAGTGATGAGCTGTGACAAGTCTTTCACAGGGCATAAAGTGAAATTTGCCATAAAACCAAATGGGTTCAGTGGATCTGAGATTTTATCTTTTCTACAGACAGTTTTGATGTTAAAATGTGTATTTATTTTTTAGGGAAAGAGTGTCTTTTACTTGATAAAATCGGGGAGGACAGTTTTCTGGTTTTTGAGCTTCGGATGCTTGGAAAGCACTGTTTCAAACTTTTTTTTTTTTTTTTTTGAGACAGGGTCTTGCTATGTAATGCAGGCTGGCCTTGAACTCACTGCATAGCCCAGGCTGGTCTGGAACTCAACAGCAACCCTCCTGCCTCAGCCTTGTGAATGCTGGAGTTATAGCCATTCACCACCATGCCAGGCTTAAACTTCTTGACCAGAGTCTGGAACCTATAAGCACAATGTGTGCCTGAGAGACTTCTGATCTAAAAGGGGCAGCAAGCTGGTCTCAAGAGTCTCATTTAGAACACATGCTCTTCGGGTCATCCTCTGTTAGGTCATGCTGTGGCAATCAACAGACTCTGGCTTTCAGGGCCAGAAGTTTTCCCATTTGTCCCATTCTGGGTCACCTTGGGTGGCTGTGGCGGCTGCATCTCTCCCTGTATCTTTGTCCTGAACCCTGTGGGTAGTGGAAGAGGGGACCAGGCAACTTGCTCTCTGCCTGTGGGCTTCACTGCTGCTCTGGTCCTGCTCGTCACAGCTGCTCGTGTGACCACAGCTAGCCATGGGGTTGGGAGACGCAGTTACACGTGCCACAGTGTCACTGTGCTGTGAACGCATTTTTGTGAAGATTCGTTGCTTTGTCATTTACAAAGAGAGCGTAGAATTGAAATCTTAAGTCACCGTACTGAAGCGTTAGAGACACAGGTTCTCTCAAGTATGTGTTAGATTGCTGTAACTTACGAAACAGCCAATGAGTGGCCCATAAATGTCTTTCTCTGCTGGCATTCTTTAACTTGAGCATCTTAAGGCCAGGGAAAACTGCCCAGGAAATGTTTCAAACTTTTTTTTTGTTTTTTTTTTGAGACAGGATTTCACTATGTAGTTCACTGGTCTTGAATTTATTCTGTAGCCCAAGCTAGCCTTAACTCCTCCCACCTCAGCCTCCCCAGCACGGGAGTTACAGGGGTGCACCACCTCGCCCAGCTCTCGGATGATATTCTTAAACTAATTATAATGCATTTTAATGTGAGGACTGCAAGTACGACTCTGCCCCAGTTTATGTGTGAACTGAATGCCCTTTCCTGTATTAGGATAGCGAGCAAATGTTTTCACAGTAAACATCATCATCATCTCTGCATACTTTAATGATGAAGTGTGTGTTAAGTTGTAAAGAAAGTAATAGTTTAATATTTAAAATATAAAGCTATGCACTTTATCTTTTGTTGCGTACTGACCTATATAAAGGTCGGCGGGTGCACTTCGATTCTGAGGCCTCTGGCTAGCAATAGAAGCCATTGCTTAATTGCCTAAACTTCCCCACTGTAGAACTTGTCCGTTGAGGACCATGCATGGGTGTTAATACATAAAATAAGCAAAAATGATGTTTTTATTCAACATTTAATGGAAAACCAAAAAAAAAGTTGTGTATTATAATTCTGTGCACAAACCAGTTAGTTATGTGACACAAAACAGTTCTGTTTCGAGTAGAGGAAGTATAGTATTAGCACTTCAGGATTAATTTAAGATCTATTTCATACTTTTAACTCTGAAAATCTAAATATCAAAATAATCTGATTTTTAAATTTTATTTTTTTCCTTTCCAGATCTAATCTCTCTGTGGAACTTCTAAATATCTCTTATTAGTGGAAACACTATTTACACAACGAAGTCAGCAATTTAAACGAGTGTTTTTGTGGTTGTGAGTCATCTGCATGGTTCACGAGGCTTGAGATCTCCGGAATCCAGGGGCCTGTGTGATGACAATATGACCAATAGCAAAGGAAGATCTGCTACTAATAAAACAAGCGATGCTCCAGGGAGCAGGGGTGGTTTTGTAGATTGGACCTTACATTTAAATACAATTCAGTCTGACAAGTTTTTAAATTTGCTATTGAGTATGGTTCCGGTGATTTACCAGAAAAACCAGGAAGACAGGCACAAAAAAGCAAACGGCATTTGGCAAGATGGGTTATCAGGTGCAACCCAGACTTTCAGTGACAGATCGGAGCAGCACCTGGTGTATCACAGTTTCTCCGAGTCCGCTTTTCACAGCAGTAACGGGCACACACCGTCGAGCTGCAGCCCCAAGTATGATGACTACGCCAGCTATAACTACCGTGACGCCCGGGACACCTCAGAAACCACGGCCATGTTGCAAGATGAAGATCTGTCTAGTGAGGCTGACGAAGATGTGATTGTGGAAACGAACCCAAAATTACCAAAGGAGTCCAGTGGCATCATGGCCTTGCAAATACTTGTGCCATTTTTGCTAGCTGGTTTTGGAACGGTTTCAGCTGGCATGGTTTTGGATATAGTACAGGTGAGTTTTCATCTCTAATAGTACTGTTTTTTTATTCCATTCTTGATTAAAATGCCTTTTCTAAGTTATGAGTTTCAAACATTTTTTAGCATTCATCTTTGCAGTGCTAGGGATCAAACCCAGAGCCCCATGCATGCTCATCAAGTGCTTCATCATCACTGAGCTACATCCCTGCCCTCACATATTACTTTAGATTTAACTTACTCCATAGTAGAGTGAATGGATGTGGACTCTGGCATACATCTTTTATTTCTAGTTAGGCTTTTGTTTCTTGGTCATGGCATTGGGCACATGTTCATTCATGATCGTTATTCTGTCTTGTTCAATTATTCCTTTGTCATTGTATGGTGGCCTTCTTTGTGTCCTTCTTGGAGCCTTTGACTTGCAGTCTATTTTATATGATGCCTTCTTCCATTCTTTCACTTATATTCTATGAATGTCTTTGTTAGTGAAGTGCATTTCTTGCAGGAAGCATGATGTTGGGTCCTGTTTCTTTTAAAAAATCCATTTCGCCAGACTACCTCTTCTGATGGGGGGACTCAATCTTGTTACATTCAGGGTTATTATTGATGAGTAATGACACATGCCTGTCATTTTCATGAGCTTCTTTTCTGGTTGTGTTCCTTTCTTCTGGTTTGTTGTTTATCACTTCCTGTTGATGTTTGGTCTTTGTCTTTTTTGTGAGTCTGCTCCAGTGAGTTTTGCACTTGCGCGTGTTATCATGATGGTGGGTGCCGTCCTTTAGCCTCAGTTGTTGTGCTCCTCCCTGACGCCTCTCCTCTGAAGCCTCTCAGATGGCTGATAGACTTTTCTTAGCTTTTGCTCATCTTGGAAGAAACTTTCTCTATCATTTTCAGAGCTTTGCTGAGTATAGTAGCCTTGGTTGGCAGGTTTGTTTTTTTTTTCCTTTGAGGAAAATTAACCTAGTGTGTGTTGGTGTCAATCGCTATGGTAATAAACACTTAGTCACTACTGAGTGCAGGCATGAGCACAGTTATGTCCCCATTTAGATGAAGGAAGTCAAGCATCACTTTGCCCAAATCAGATGGTAAGTTACTAGGGAACGAATTTCAGCCTAGATAATCTGGCTGCAGAACCCTCCCTCTGGACTGTTGTGGTCTACTGCTTCTGTCTGTCTGCAGTTCCCAGACTGTATGTCAAGATTCCTTAGGACTGCTGAAGAATATTTTAAAGTTTTGAGGAAAACAGTGACATAGATACATTATAGACTACTAGTTCAGAGTGGTTTAGCCTTTCAACATTAGATCATCCTCTATTCATTTTGATGATATATCTTTGCAAAATTGGGGTTTGACAGTGCTGTGATTAAAAAGCTAGTATCCGCAAAACTATCTAAAGTGGGACGTAATGGTGACAGTTTCCTCTTCTGGGGTTTGAGAAGTTATGCAGTGCCCAACATGTACACAAATCCTATTAGTAAACCATTGCAATTGTATAAGAAATGACACTGAAGTTTTTGTTTTTGTTTCTTTGGTACTGGGGATTGAACGCATGTCCTTGCACCTGCTGAGCTAAACTCCCGGCCGACTTTGAAGTTTTAAGAACTGTTTCATTTCTTCAACAGACTACTAACCTTGTTAGGAAATTAATGCTTATTGTTATTTAGAATAACTATTTAATAGTAAGTGTAATTGTTAAGTGTTTATTTTTTCCTAAGGATACCATGAAAACATTTCTGAAATACTTAGGAGTACCAGAAACAGAAAACCAGGAGCTTCTGCAAGCTGGATGTGTACAGAAAAAATACAGAATTTTTTGGCATAGATAAGATCAGTAATTAATAGCGCTTATGATCACACCAATGCTAAGTTGTTAGGGGTTTCATAGTAAAGGTCAGGTGGGTTTTTTTGGTAAATTTTATTGATATACTTTTGATATACATAATGATGACATTCATCGTAGGGAATTTGTACCTGTACATGATATATCTTCTTTTTCTTCCCATTATGCTTCCCTCCCCTCATCCCCTCTTCTCCCTCTTTTTAACAAAAGGTTTATTTCTATTTTTTCCCCCTATTCTCTTTTTTCCTTTAACATTCCTACCCTTCCCTGTCTCCCCTTCCTTGCTCCTCTTCCCACTTGAACATTTTCTTCCTACTTCCCAATATGTATCTTTGCACTGAAAATGACGATACTCTGAAAAAGGAGATCAAAGGGATATCAGAAAATGGAGAGATATCCTTTGTTCTTGGGTAGGAAGAACCAATATAGTGAAAAAGGCCATATTTTCAAAACTGTTACACAGATTTAATGCAATCCTGATCAAAATACCAATAGCATACTTCACAGAACTAGAGAAAATTTGTGGATCCAGAAGAGACCTAGAACAGCAAAGGCAATTCTGGGCAACAAAGACGAGGCAGGAGGCATCACAATCCCCAACTTGAAATTACACTACAAAGCTGCTGTGATAAAGTCAGCATGGTACTGGCAAAAAAGCAAACCTGAGGATCAGTGGGACAGATTAGAAGATGCAGAAAAATCTCCAGACACACTCAGCTACCTCGTCTTTGACAGAGGTCAGACACTTTCACTGGAAGAAAGACAGCCTCTTTAATAAATGGTGCTGGAAAAGCTGGCTTTCCACATGCTGAAGGTTAGAATTAGACCCATATCGCTCACAATGCACTAAACTAAAAATCAAAGTAGATCAAAGATCTAAATATTAAAACAGAAAAGCCTAATCTACAGGAAGATATAATAAGAAGAACTCTTGAAGACATTGGTATCGGCAGAGATTTTATAAACAAAACACCAGTTGCACAGAGAATATCACAAAGAATCAACAGCTGCGATCTCATCTTACTAAAAAGGTTTTGCACAGCGAGAGA
>RJWM01030353.1:0-23506 GCA_004363535.1 Dasyprocta punctata
CCCAGTATTTTCCCGAGTGGCAGTGGACCTACATTTATGTTCCAAGTGAGTCAGGGAGTGGCAAATGCTTTAGAAGTAGAGTACTACCTTCTTTGCACTTAGAAGCCTCAATCTTCTGGAAAGGTAGAGAAAGTCAATCCAGGTCTAAGCAAAGCCCTAGAAAAAATTTCTCAAGAAATGTCTAATTCCTGATTCTGAGTGCTACCCAGAGCACTCATGAAGGTTCATAACATGCCCAAAACTGGGTTAAGTTTAAACCCATTTGAGATGTTTTGTGGAAGGCCATTTCTATCATCTGATATGTTGGAAGACTCAGAGACTATTTGATTCTTACAATATTCTATGAATCTGAACCAAGTAAAACAAGCTATTAGAATGTATGAAAGCAGAGTTCTGTGAGCTCCTGGCTCAGGGGGAACACCTAGTGTTCAGCCTGGAGACCAAGTGCTTATAATAACTTGGAGAGCTGGAACACCCACAGACCTGCTAAAGTCAAAATGGAAAAGTCTCTTTTCATTGATCCTTGCCACAGTCACTGAAGTAAAGATGGTGAGGTAGATAATTGAATTCACCTTTCTATATTAAAACTAGAACTGTCAACTGAACTAAGAACAACATCACCCAAAAGTCAAAAGTTCTGAAATCTTGAGATTTCTCTTCAAAATACAACGCTCCAGTGCTGCTACAGATAAGTAAACAATACCTCGCTAAGGCCATTGCTCTCAGACTCTTGATAAATTATCCAACATAGTTTTCTAGAATGCATTTTTCTCTACAGAAAGCATGGAAATTTGACTTGCTCATTGGATTTGAGCCCATAGTAAAGTTTCTTTCTCCCCTTAAATAGGCAACTCAATGGTCACTACTCTCTTCTTGCCATTTTCTGACAGTTTTTTCTTTCTTCAATCCAGCCAAAGCCACAACACCCCAAAGTAGTGAAGAAGACAGAGACTATCACCCCTTCACCACTAAATGAAGATTTATGGGATTTATGTCTATCAGGGGGAATTGATATAGGAGGTAGGGTGTGGCAAAGCTGGGTGGGAAAATAAGTGAGAATTGTCAATTACAAGATCCCAAGACAATGCTAAATAATGCCCATAATCTTATATGCAGAACTTCTCAAAAGTTCCCATGAGGTGTGGACTGCTTATAAAGACACAGACATTGTGCTCTCTTTGGCAGCATGGATAGTAAAGACATAGACACCAGGAAGATCTCAATATTGTGATTCCTCATGGTAGTCCACACAATGTCTCCCAGACACAAGATTTTTTTTTGCACCTTTTATTCTTTTCTCTCTTCTTCAGTCCACTTTCAGTCCACAGAGTCAGTTTTTCCTTTATTACTTATCCCTTCATCCCTCACTTTTCAAATAAACTTTTGGAATCATTTTTGGTTTGTCTCGTTCAATTCTTTGCTTAAGCAAGAAGGATGTAGAATAATTTTAATTGGCAAATCATTTCTAAAGGAACTAACTGACAACGTTCCAAGAAACCCTAAAGAGTGGTTCTTCAATGACTTCTAATTCCTAAAAGTAGCTCAGTCTTTAACAATATATCCCTTCTCAACTTGTCTTCTGATTGTACTACTCCTCAATATGGAAATCACTGCAGTGGATTTTTTCTCCAAAGATAGACTATCCTGTACAAGGACTTACTTTCAGAATAAAACCCTACATCATAGCAGCTTATAATAGCCACGGGCTTTTGCTGGGGCTAGTGGTATAAAATTAATCAAAATACCAAACAGCATTCTTTACTGAACTAGAGAAAACAATCCTAAATTTCATATGGAACCAAGTGACCTAAAACATCGAAGGCAGTTCTGAGCAACAAGGGCAAGGAAGTGGCATTAAACTCCCAGACTTTAAATTTTACTACAAGCTGGGCCTGAGTGGCTCTGACCACAGGACAACTGATCTGCTTTCCAGGGGACTATGCAACCAGCATGGACTCCCCGAAGAGAATGAGAATGGGCCCCTCAAGGATCCACCCTGTTGGGCCCGAGTGGCTCCAACCACGGGACAACTAATCTGCCTTCCGGGGTACTGTGAGACCGGTGTGAACTCCCGGAAGAGAACAAGAATGGGCCCCTCAAGGACCCACCCTGTGCAGGCTTAGAATCAAGGACAACTCCCCTCTCCCCCTATATGCAACCTGGTGGTTAGGAGGTCTGGGTAAATTGATAGCAACTAAGGAACATTAAGCAACTAAACGCTAGCATTGTTTCATTGATTTTGCAGCACTCAGGTCAGTAACCTGAGCATCTCTTTGAAAGGTGACAGTGGGAAATGTAGCAAATATGGGGGATTCTTTTTTGTCTTGTCTTCAAGGCCCAATATGGTTCTCACTGTTTTGCTTTACTCTGATTATTATTATTATTATTTATTGTTTTATTTTATATTCTGTTTTTATTGGTTTTATTCTGGTTTGTTTTTGGTTCAATTCTATTATACCTGTTGGAATGGTCAGCTATTCTGAAGATAGCAAGATATACTATAGTAGCTATTGTCTTCATCGTATCTTTCTTCCAAGTTCTTTACCAGTTCTGCTGCTTTGTTTTGACTGACTTTGTTCTGTTATGTTCTGTTGGATTTTACTATCTTAAAATAAAAAATAAAAAAATTTGCTACAAAGCTATAGTGATTTAAAATTGGCAAGATAATAGACTTTTGAACCAAAGGAACAGAGAACAGATGATGTAGAAAAAACTCCAGGCATACCCAAGGAGTCAACACTTTCACTGGAGAGAAGATAACTTCTTTATTATGAACACTAGCTCTCCACATGCCAAAGACCTATACCTATATCTCTTACCATTTAATAAACTAAAATCAAAATGCATCAAAGACCTAAACATGAAGATAAAAGCACAATCTACTGAAAGACAAGATAGATAAAACTCTTGAAGATATACCCAGAGGCAAAAATTTTCTAAAAAGAACTCCAGTTAGAGAATAAATAATACTGAGAATCAACAAATGAGATTACATCTAGTTAAAAAGCTTCTGCACAAAAAAGGAAACCACCAACAGAGTGAAGAAATATCCTACAGAATAGGAAAACAAATTGCCAGCTATTCTTCAGACAGAGGGCTAAAATCTAGAATAAACAAAGAACTAAAAAAATTAAACTCCCCAAATTTACAGACTCAACCAAGAGAGAAAAGGATATTCAAAATGAGTAGTCATTTTTAAAAGAAGAAATACAAAAGGCCAATAAATAAAAAATGTTCAACTTAGCTAGACATATGAGAGATACAAAAATTTTTTTTTTTTGTGGCACTGGGGATCAAACTCACAGTCTCATGCCTGCCAAACAGGTGCAGGGGCAGGGTCACACTATGTAGCTCAGGCCGGCCTTGTGCTCGCATTGTAGCCCAAGCCGGCTTCGAACTCACAACGCTCCACCTACCTCAGCCTCCCGAGTGCTGGGATTAAGAGATGAAATTTTTAAAAAAGAAAAAATTGAGATTATATCTCACCACAGAAAGAATGACTTCCATCAAGAAATCAGACAATAGCAAATGCTGAAAATGCTAAGAAGGAAAAGGAACCTGCCTCAACTGTTGCTGGGAGTGTAAACTCTTACAATCTTTATGGAAATCAATACCAAGATTCTTGAAAAAACTAAAAATAAAAATTTCATTTGACTCATCTATTCCTCTTACAGGTAGGTTCTTGAAAGAGTTAAAGACATTAAATTAAAAAGATACATGCTTATCTATGTTTATAGAAACATAATTCATAATAGCTAAGTCTGCCAATGGATAAATGATTATAGAAAATTTAGTGCTTGTACACAATGGAATACTATTTGACCATAAAGAAAACTTGAGTCATTTGTAAGAAAATGGAAGAACCTAGAGACCCTAATGTTAATTGGAGTTTATCAGACACATAAACTAAATATCTCATGGTTTCTCTGATATGATAATATATAAATAAATTACAAAATAAAAAATTAATAATAGGAAGCAGGGACACAGGTGTTTCTCAAAATAGAAATGGGATCAAGAGATAGAGGGAGTGGGGAGATAAAAGAATGAAGATGTATTATATCTATATACCAATCTCCATGAGGAATGTAATCATAATATACTGAAAACATGTACTAATAAAAATGAATAGGTAAATTCTAATACGCTATATAGAAGAAGCAATTATATTAAAATCAGTAAAATTTATAAAACCAAACATTTGTGTTGCCCAGCACAGTGAAATATAGATGCTATATAAAGAAAAAAAAGGAGATAAAAGGACTGAGTGCCATCAGGGGCTCTCTCTCCAGCACACTGACCTTTGTGTAGACACACTCCTCCCTTTGGCCTCCAGCACTGACTTCCTTTGGCCTGAAAGCTCTGTCCATGACTTCATGTTCTGTCCCCCCACATTTTCATATGTGTGCTCAAATGCAAAGACTTTCCTTAAAACTGCATTTAAAATTAAAAAGTCTGCCTCCTAGCTCATTGCATACTTTATTTTCATCAAATGAAAAAATATATAATTCGCCTCTTCAGTTATTAATTTTGTTAATTTTGTATTTCTCCATGCACATTGTTGTAGTCAGGGGTTATGAAGAGAACAATTACATATAGGGCACACAACTTATTCTACTATTTTATGATGTTCACCCAGAGTTAAATGCAAGAAAGTGCAGGAAATCTGTCCATAGCATTAATGACCTAGAAAACCCAGCTGAGGGCCTGGATCTCACAGTAATGTTCTGCATGAGTCTATGTGAAAACCTATAGTCCATGACATTGTCTCCCACAAGTTCAACTGGAGGTCTAGACCAACAAGGACTGATGCAAGTCTGTTGTACAGATCTGTTCTAGGAAGACTCAAATGTCGGAGGTGGAAGCTAGAAAGCCTATGCAGCAGAGTCAAGGGTCTATGCTAGTAGGTTGGAGCCCAGAAGTGACACTCAAAATAAGAACCAGGGCTGCCCTGAAAAGTACCACAGCCATCCTCAGTGGCAATGAGATCCTTAGCTCTTCCGATGATGAGAACAGTCGAGTACATGTCAAGAAGACAGCGTGACAAGCTTCTCCTGGAGATTAAACAACACACACCTTCCCCTCTGGAGCCAGGAAGCAATGCTCAACATAAGGATCAGAGCTCCCCTAGTGATAATGGCCAAACTCATATCAGGGAAGCTAGCTATGACAAATTCCTCCAGGAGAACCAATGGCTCCAAACAGCAACACTTAGGAGAACACACAATGCCTCATTCTTCCTCTTGGCATCTCCTTTTATGCTGGCAACTTTCCTCAGGTGGACCCTCTACACTCAGCACCATGCTGACTTAATTCAGATTTTCTTAAATTGACCACCAGTTTTTAATCCATAACACACATGCACTCATTGAGTTGAGTTGAATTTCTGCATGTAAACAAGATTCTTTTCTCTTTCATTTATCCTTTCCTGGCCACCCTGTCTACTAAACACACCATAATTTTTAAAATAGTACCATACCAGTTTTAGTACCTAAAATACCACTTTTCTAATAGTGATCATAAATGCAATTAAAGTTATGATCTTTAAACAACAAATTTGACGGCTAATAGTGATGAAGAAGGTATACATTCTTTTTTCTTAAAACAGAGGAATTTAATGGTAGAACTTATTGAAGCTATTGCAACAAGCTCTGTTAACAGTTTAATTATACCCCAGGAACCTTTCATAATGCTTGGTTATAAAGTACAAGACAAGTTTTACAAGTGCTCTATTCCTTGGAGAATAATTGAGCTTATTATTTCATCATGAAACAATAAAATTACCAAACTATCTCATGTGTCGAAGAAACATTTTAGAATATCAGGGGAAGGGGTCTCAGATCTCAAAAGGCCATGATGCAAGTGCCTAAACAGAAACAGTATTCTCATCTGCACTTTTTCTTAACAATAAATACGAGTTTTGCAGCTGAAGAGAAAATAAAATATTTTCATGTTCACTCTTTGAAACTCATGGCACAGTACAAACTGGATCATCCAAATTCTCAGAAGTCTATCAAATGTTTTTTACATTGTGAAGTGATACTTTATTTCCCTCTCAAAGAGCCCATCTCAGCACATTACATGAAAGTGAGTTAAAATTTTATATATCATATTGTAACAAGCATTATGCATAAATGAATTTACTAACAAGTGTTTTCCTTTTATTCTAGATAGACAAAAATTTGATTAAAATAAAATTTAGACACATAAGAATGCAAATATTAAATTTTTTTTGTCTTTTTGTGACAGGGTTTCACTATGTAGTTAGGGTTAGCCTTGAACTTAATTTTTAACCCAGGGTAGGCTCAAACTTGCAGCAATTCTGCCTCAGCCTCTTAATTTTGTTTTTTGTTTCACCAAATCTTTGGAAACACATTTATGTACTTTCCCTAGACTTTTAGAATATTAGCTTGTATTGTTTGCAAAGAATCACGGGAACTTTCAATGAAAATGTGTAAATGATAAACTTTTGGAGTCAAATTTCTTATCAGTAGTACATTAATCTTGTTGCTTGTTCAATTGACAAAACATGAAAAATCTAATTTAATTCTAACAACTTACCTCTTCAACCCATGTATTTTTAGCTGCTTCACTAGTTTAACACGCTTTGGTTTTATTTGAAATAACCCTTCTTTGTATGACAGAACCCATTTACCACTACAGTTTTGATTATTGCACTCTGGATTTTCTTTGGATTGTTACTTTGTGTTCCTCAAAAGTATATTGTACAGAATATTCAAGAAGGGTGAGTAATGTCATCAATTTTATACATCTTGTTATGTTTCACTGTCAGTGAAATAATTAAAGTAGCTGAGAACTGGGTTCTGAGAACTTAGAACACCAACTAGAGTAAAAATGACTAAAATACAATGAATTTTAAAATTCAGTCAGATGAATTTTTTGAAACTGAATAGTCACTAAGTTTTCTGAGGCAGAGAAGTGAATGTTTCCTTCAATAAAAGGTTGTTGTAGAATAAAGTTGTAAACATCCCACAGTAAGGATATTTTGTAACGATTGCCTCTAATACTAATATTAATATCCTGCTTTTTTCCCATATATGTGTATCGTATGATTTAGAAGTTTTCACATCAAAGGTGCTCTAGTTTTCTTTTCTAATGTTTGGACAGAACCAAGCTACCCTTGCATCATAGCTCACAGTCTTCAGACAAAATGACATACATTCTTTATCAGATACTATACACCAGTCTCAGTTGAAAGGAAAAACTCTAACGTCATTCAGAATAAAAGCATTTTGTTTTAATCTTACTAACAAACACAACAAATCAAGAAAGAATCTATATCTACAAGAATTACAAAGCACAAATAGTAAAACATTTCTTATAAGAAGTTACGGTATCCATCATATGTTGCCACCTGAAATGTGATTGAAAGGAAAACAGAACCACAAGTCTATGTTCAGGTTTCACAGTCTTCACACTCGACAAGCAATGAGATACAGTTGCTCCTCAGTATCCTTGAAGGATTGGCTCCAGAACAACATGGGGATAGCAAAATCCACAGATGGTCAAGCTCCTTATAGAATATAGCATAGTGTTTCCATAGATCTTCACATTTTCTCCCCAAAATTTTAAATCATTTCTAGGTTATGTTACAGTACCATACAGAGTGTAAAGTCTATACAAATCATTGTTAAACTGTATCTTTTAGGGAACGATGAAAAGAGATTGAAGGACTTCTATATGTTTAGTGCAAGCACAATTTTTTGTAATATTTTTATTCTGCATTTTGTTAAATACATAGATCCAAAATCAATGGATGTAGATGGAGGACTATATAACAGCAGCCCTTCCACTTAGATACCAAACGTGCTACCCAAGAACAGGATACTCAAAACAAGACATACAAAAGTCAAATTTCATTTCAGCAACAACAAACTTCAAGGAGAAGGCACAGCTGAGTGAAGCAAAACCTTTAATGTTTCAGTGTTTACTGTTTATAGATAATGCCTGCAAACAAAAGCATCAATTATATCTGAAAAAGAAAGGAAACAATAAATACAAAAATCATTGACTAAAAAAATACTAATGAAACTCCACACAAACAGAACTTTCTATCTACAATGAAATTTTTGCAGCAACACTGTGCGCATCAAGTGGTCTAAACACTCACAGCAGGTTCCTTCACTTATATGAGGTGGCCTGTGTGGTATAATGCGTTTTTACATTTATGAAGAAATAAATTAAAATTTTTATCCAGAGAATTTTAGGTACAAGACTGTAGGACTTTTCCCTGATCTGTGAAACTGAAACTAAGTATGTATTGGGTATGCACCTATGACAATCATTTGTCCTAGGCCTAGAAAGATTCTTTTAATCATTAAACAATATCAAAAGAAGCCACAAGAAGAATACACACTAGTTCATTCATTGTTTCACCATGAGACCTTACCTTCAGAATGTTTTATTGTAACATTTAGTCTCATTAACAGTGTAAACAATTACACTAAATTATTTTATTAGTACTTTAAAAAGAATTAACATTGCTTTGTCCGTATTGTACCACATATGGTAAACACATGCTCAAGTAAAATGAATTACCAAAATTACAAAGTTTGCACATGTTTTCCTTAAGTGTATGTTTGCTCTGGCAAAATATTGCTTTTTTATTTTAATTATTCTACTGTAGTACAATACAATACAATCATTCCTCAGGCACAGTTTATCAAGTCTTGTTGCCTTAAGGAAAAATCTCAGGTTTATTACTTTAGCAAAAATGATAAAGAAATTTGGTGCATTCTGCAAAAACCAACACTCTACACTAAGTCTAATAACTGATATCTGTATGTTTCCAGAGCCATGAATGTGTCCCAGAAAGAAAATAGAAACCCTGTTACCCATTTCATCCTCCTGGGCTTTCCTTCAAGTCCAGAAAGGCAGCTCCTCTACTTTGGGCTCTTCTCAATAGCCTACATTTTGACACTGATAGTGAACATAGTCATCACCTGTGCTGTGCGGGCAGACAGCCACCTTCACACCCCCATGTACATCTTCTTGGGGAATTTCTCTCTCCTGGAAATATGCTACGTCACCACAACTGTGCCTAACTTGTTGGCCAACTTCATTTCCACAACCAAGTCCATCTCCTTTGTGAGTTGTTTTGCACAGTTCTACTTCTTCTTTTCCTTTGGGTGTGACGAAGGCTTCTACCTTTGCATCATGGCCTTTGACAGGTACCTTGCCATCTGCCACCCTCTGCATTACCCACACATCATGACCAGACAGCTCTGCACTGGCCTTATTGCCTTGGGATGGTCCTGTGGGTTCTTCATTTTCCTAACTCCGGTTGTTTTCATTTCACAGCTACCCTACTGTGGCCCAAATATCATCAACCACTTTATGTGTGATCCTGTCCCAATAATGATGTTGTCCTGCTCTGAAGACACCACAACTCAGTTCATTTACTCTATTTTCAATTCTATCGTCATGATTGGCACTTTTATGTTTATCCTTTATTCTTATGCACTAGTGATTTGGGCTGTGGTGCAGATGCCCACCGAAGCCAGCAAAAGCAAGGCTTTCTCTACTTGTGGTTCTCATCTGGCTGTGGTGTTTCTGTATTATGGCTCTCTTATGGTGATGTATGTTAGCCCTGGATCAAAACACCCAGTGGAAGTGCAAAAAATTGTGGCCATATTTTATTCTGTGATTACGCCCCTCCTTAATCCTCTGATTTATAGCTTGAGGAACAAGGAGATGAAGACCACCTTATGGAAAGTCTTGTGGACTGAAATATTATTCATAAAGCATAAATAAGAAATCATGATCTGCTAATTTACATTTTAACCTATCTTAATAAGATGCAATTTTCTGGTGCATTTAATAATTTGGATTAAGGAACTGTTACAAATTTCACTTTATGCATGAAGAAATAAATGCCAGCCTGGAGTGGTAGAGTATACCTGTAATCCTTGTACTCCTGTAGTCTGAAACAAGAGGATCATAAATTCAAGTCAGTGTTCATGAGATACTGTCTCAAAATACAAAAGAAAAAATGGAGCTGATGATACGGCTCAATACGAATGCTCTAGATTCAAAAATTAGTACAGGAAAGAAAGAATAGAAAAAAATAAAATTGTCAATACATTAATATATAACTCAACTTTTGAAAGACAGAATACTCTTTGTATATCAAGAATTGGAAGGAAATTTATAGATACAAATTGTCAGGTACTTTTTGCTAAAGCAACACTAAGTATGTTCTACTTTACTGGTAGGTACCAACAAAGGGTTAAATTTCTATATGAGCCATGCAGGGTGCAGGAAGAGAAATAAGATAATTCATCCTCCCTGCGAGTCAGCAGAAGCCGTTCTAGGTCTGGGAGGAGTTTAAGGAGAAGCCAGCTCACCCATCCCATGAACCACACAAACCATGTGGGGCACAGGAAGCCAACGAGCATGCGGGCTGAGAGACAAGAACACATCCCCTCCCCTGGTAACCAACTGGCTGATTCAGAGGACAGGTTGAGTTGATAGCAACTAAGGTATGAAAACAACCTAATGCCTATATTGCTTGATTGACTTTGCAGGCCAAACGCTGGTAGTCTGAAAGTTTAAGAGGATAATACTATACAATACAGCAAATATGGGGGATTTACTTCTGTCTTGTTTTTGAAATCCAATATTGTTCTCATTGTTTTGTTTTGCTCCATTTTACTGTTTTGTTTTATTGTATGTTCTGTTTTGAATGATTTTATTCTGTTCTGTTTTATTTGATTTTACTATGTCTGGTGGTATGGGCAGCAATTTTGAAGATAAGAAGAGACATATGGTAGCCATTGTTGATATCCTATTATCTTGTTTTGAAGTTCTGTACTAGTTTCATTGCTTTATTTTGATTGACTTTACAATTCTGTTTTATTTTGTTAGGCTATATTCTCTTTAAAAAAATTTTTTTGTGAACAAAGTCCAAAGGTGCTTGTGTGACATGTGTTCTCTGCCACTGAAGAATAAGTGTATTTGCAATAGTGATTTTAATGAAACAGATCTATAACATTACCTGGAAATTAAATGATAGGTCAGTGAGCCCCCAAAATAAGAAATGGGAGTTGAAAGACTATTTTCCCACCTACTATAAAGATAGAAGTTAAATGTAAAGAGACAGGAGTTAATCAGAAGTTTGGTCCCTTTGCTACAAATCAGTATCAAGTGACAGGATGGGTCCATAGTATATTTCAATGTTTATGCTGTAAGATATTTCAGAATTGTTCTACCAATCTCTAATGATCTTTTCTTCTTCAAAGTATGCAATTATAACTGTTGTTTTGACAATACTTTTAATTTTAACAACTGTTTATCAATTCTTCCAATGATATTTCTGTAAAATATAATGAAAAATAGCAGGAAAATAAGGTGCAATTTGCAGAGCTTCCTGTGAGCCTTCAAGAAATCATCCATTTCACAAAGCTAAGTACAAGTAAAATTGGTTTTCCTTTGAGAAAGATCCAAGGATTTAAACTTGAACTTTCAGAGATAGGATATCTGAGGGTTCCATAACAAAAGAGAAAACATATCTTAAGGGAATTCATATTGTTTGCTTAGTTGTATTTCACAAAGGCAGTATGAATTTAATGTGAATAAATGACTGGAAAAACAATTTTAATTATCAAAAGCTTTGATTAATATTTCACTCAAAATAATTGCATCATAATTCTAAGATGATTGTATAGTCAATATTTTAATTGCAATTTCTCTCTAGGTGTCTAAAGCATTCATTTGACATTCATATTTCTGTCTTTCTTGTTGTTTATTTCTTTATTAGTATGTTTACTATACACAAGAATTGCATTTTTGTAAAGAGTGGTACAGATACATAATGCATCTTCTTTCTGTATTTATCCCAGCTTCTCCCCTCCCACCCACCTCACTGCATCTCATGGTCTCCTTCCCTTTTGCAAAAGTTCTGTCTCTGTGTTTCCTCCTATGCATCTCTTATTTTGCTCATTATAGATACTTTAGACTTCTTAAAAAAGAGAAGCAATGCAATATTTATCCTTGTCTCTGCTACATTTCACTTAACTCGACTCCTTGCAACCAGACTCAGGGTTTGGGTGGTGCCACACTCTGGGGTACACTCTGCCTAGCTGTCTGGGTTCAGGAGGTCTCGGCCCTCACCAAGAAAGGCTGAGGCTCCACCAGCATACTCTAGGAGTGTGCCCTCACTAGTTGTGCACAGGACCCAGCTCTACCCAGTCCCATGACTCAGTGCAACCCGCCAGGGTAACACCTGGCTAGCCTCGCAGAGCACAAAGGTACTGAGCCCAGCCAGGCCAGGACCCCAGAGTTGCTCATCAGAGACTGGCCAGCATAGTTGCAGGGCCTTGGAGTGCTTGGGCTCTGCCCATCAGAGCACATGGTATGAGCTCCATTGCTCAGTGGAGTGGCTGGTGAGATGGGTCCTAGAGGTTGAGGGCTCACCCAGTCAGGAAAAAGGCCCCAGCACTGTAGGCCTGGGACTTGTCCAGGCTTGCCTGGCACTCCAGAGGCTCTGAACTCCTTGAAGTCAGACTCAGGGTCCAGGTGGCACCACACTCTGGGGTACACTCCATCTAGCTGCCTGGGTCTGGCAGGTTTTGGCCCCCATCCAGTAAGGGAGAGGCATCAGTAGCACATTCCAAGAGTGCACCCTCACTAGCTGAGCACAGGATCTAGCTCTACCTGGTTCCGTGATGCAGCGCAACCCACCAGGGGAACACCCGGTCAGCCTCACAGGACACAGAGCCACACAGGTCCCAGAAGAAAATGACAAAACAAAAGAGCAAGAGGCAGTCTCATTCCCCCAGCCCACCGAGAACAAACCCAAGAGACACCAAAATGGAAGACACTGTATAGAGAAACTCAAATCAGAAATAATCTCTCAGCTAAAAAATGAAATGACAACATTAAGAAAGAAATGTTGTGTGTATCTAAAGAAGAGCAAGATAAAAAAATAGAACAAAGAAAATGATGGAAACTTTGAATGACCAATATAAGACACAAACAGAATGCATGAAACAGATGCAAAGGGAAATTCAGGAAATAAAAAATTCCATGGAAAATTTGAAAAACTGCTTGAATGAAGCTGAAGATAGAACCTCAGACCTTGAAGACAGCATGGGAGCTTATGGCCATGAAAGAAAAGGTCTCTTAAAAATAGTAAGGAACCAAGAAACAACAATTCAACAGCTGCAAGATGATGCCAAGAAAAATAACATAAGATTAATAGGCATAAATGAAAAAGCAGGGGTCAATACTAATAACCTGCGAACACTATTCACAGAAATAATAGCAGAGAACTTTCCAATCATGGGAAGAGAATCTGAAATACAGGTAACTGTGGCATACAGAACCCCAATTAACCATAACCAAAATAAATCTTCAGCCAGACATATAATAATAAGGGTATCAGAAATACAGCACAAGAACAAAATTCTAAACTCTGTCAGAGAACAGAAGCAGATCACCTCTAAAGAAGAGTCTATTAAAATCATGGCAGACTTCTCAACACAAACCTTTAAATCAAGAAGAGCTTGGAGTGAAGTATTTCAAATCCTGAAAGAAAACAACTTTCAACCCAGATTGATGTACCCTGCAAAACTATCCTTAAAAATTGATGGAGAAATAAGATACTTTCATGACAAAGAAGAACTGAAGAAATTTATGGCCACCAAACCAACACTACAGAGAGTACTAGAAAGAGACAAAGATAGCTACAATCTTTAGAACAATGACCAAAGGAAACCACTAAGCAGGGCAAACAATTAAACAGAAAATGTAGAAAACCAACAACAGAAAGACATCATGACAGGGATGAGCCAGTACGTATCAGTTCTATCAATCAATGTAAATGGTCTGAACTCAGCAATAAAAAGAAACAGACTAGCAAAGTGGGTTAAGAAACAAAACCCAATAATATGTTCTGTACAAGAAACACATTTCACTCAAAAGGAAATTCACAGACTAAAAATCAAAGGCTGGGAAACAATACTCCATGCAACAGGAACCCAGAAAAAAGCAGGGGTAGCTATTATGCTTGCAGAAAATGCAAACTTCAAACCGAGAATGATCAAAAGAGATAAAGAAGGTCACTACATACTTGTTAGGGGAAAACTTCAAGAGGAAGAGATTACAATCATAAATATATATGCACTGAATATGGGAACACCTAACTATGTAAGACAATTCTTAATAGACATGAAAAGCCAAATAAACAATAATACAGTTATAACAGGGGACCTTAACACCCACTGTCACAGAGAGATCAACCAAAAGAACAATCAGCAAAGAAGTAGCAGAACTGAATCAAACTTGTGAACAAATGGACCTAGTAGATGTGTACCTAGTATTCCACCCATCAACATCAAATACACATTCTTCTCAGCTGCACATGGGTCATTCTCTAAGATAGATCATATACTGGTCCAGAAAACATGCTTAAGTAAATGCAAAGGAACTGAAATGATTCCATGCATATTATCTGACCATAGCGCAGAAAAATTGGAAATGATTGGAAAAAGCCTTAAACTTCCACATAAGCACATGGAAGTTTAACAACACTCTCCTAAATAGCCAATGGGTCACATAAGAAGTTAAAGAAAAATTTAAAATATATCTACAATTGAATGAAAATGCAAATACAGATTACTGGAACCTGTGGGACACAATGAAAGCAGTTCTCAGAGGGAAAT
Organism: Dasyprocta punctata; assembly: GCA_004363535.1. Taxonomy (NCBI): domain Eukaryota; kingdom Metazoa; phylum Chordata; class Mammalia; order Rodentia; family Dasyproctidae; genus Dasyprocta; species Dasyprocta punctata. The sequence continues at coordinate 14,685 of RJWM01030353.1, forward strand.
TTATAGCACTAAACTCCAACATCAGAAAAGTGGAAAGAACACACATAAACAACCTAAGACTGCACCTCAAACTTCTAGAAAAAGAAGAGCAAGTCAAGTCCAAAACCCAAAGAAAGGAGGAAATCATTAAGAGTAAAGCAGAAATTAATGCAATTGAAACAAAGAAAACACTACAAAGAATTAATGAATCGAAAAGTTTGTTATTTGAAAAATAAAATTGATAAACCCCTAACCAACCTTATCAAGAAGAGGAAAGAAAAATCTCAGATTCATGCAATAAGAAATGGAAAGTGTAAAATCACTACAGAACCTGTGGAAATACAGAAGATCATCAACACCTACTTCTAAAACCTTTACTCAGATAGATTCGATAACACAGAAGAAATGGACAGATTCCCAGCAACCTATGAATTACTGAAGCTGAATCAAGAAGATGTAAAGCTGCTGAATAACTCAATTTCAGCTAATGAAATTGAAAATGTGATTAGGACCCTATTAACAAAGAAAAGCCCAGGCCCTGATGAAGTCACTGCTGAATTCTACAAGAAATTTAGGGAAGACTTAATGCCAACCCTCCTCAAACTCTTCAATGAAATGAAGGGAAGTAAGTCTCCCTAACTCATTCCCGGAAACAAGTATTACCCTAATACCAAAACCAGAGAAAGACTCAATCAAAAAAGAAAATTACAGGCCAATCTCCCTAATGAATATAGATGCAAAAATCCTCAATAAAATACTGGCAAATAGAATACAGAAATTTATCAGGAAAATTATACACCATGATCAAGTGGGATTCATCCCAGGAATGCAGGGATGTTTCAACATATGCAAATCAATAAATGCAATACACCGTATTAACAGGGCCAAGGACAAGAACCACATGATCATCTCAAGAGATGCAGAAAAAGCTTTCAACAAAACCCAACACCCATTCATGATAAAAGTCCTACAGAAAATCGGACTAGATGGTCTCTACCTCATCATGATAAAAGCCATCTATGAAAAACCAACAGCCTACATCTTACTAAATGGAGAAAAACTGAAAACTTTCAACCTAAAATCTGGAACAAGACAAGGACATCCATTATCACCAGTCCTGTTCAATATAGTTCTGGAAATACTAGCTACAGCAAGTAGACAAGAGAAAGAAATAAAGGGAATAAGGATAGGAAAGGAAGAATTGAAATTATCATTATTTGCAGATGATATGAAACTCTACATAGAAGACCCCCAAAAATCCATTAGAAGACTTCTAGAAGTAATAACCAAATTCAGTAAGGTTGCTGGATACAAGGTGAACACTCAAAAATCAATAGCATTCCTGTACACAAACAACAAAGTCACTGAGAGAGAAGTAAGGGAAACAACACCCTTCACTATAACATCCAAAAAATTGAAATACTTAGGAATCAATCTAACAAAGGAAGTAAAAGATCTATACAGTGAAAATTACATTACTCTGAAGAAGGAAATTGAAGAAGATTTTAGAAAATGGAAAGATATTCCCTGTTCATGGATAGGAAGAACAAGCATCACGAAAATGGCCATTCTTCCAAAATTATTATACAGATTTAATGCAATCCCAATCAAAATACTACTTATATACCCCACAGAACGAGAGAAAGCATTCCTGATATTCATCTGGAACCAGAAAAGACCTAGAATAACAAAGGCAATTCTGGGCAACAAAGGGAAGGCAGGAGCCATCACAATCCCTGACTTGAAACTATACTATAAAGCTACTGTGATAAAATCAGCATGGTGCTGGAATCAAAACACACCTGAAGATCAATGGAATAGATTAGAAGATGCAGCCACAGCTGCAAACACACTTTGCCACCTCATGTTTGAGAAAGGGGCCAAACATGTACATTGGAAGAAAGATAGCCTCTTTAACAAATGGTGCTGGAAAAACTGGCTTTCTATGTACTGTAAAATAAAACTAGATCCATTTCTATCACTGTGCACTAAAATAAAGTCAAAATGGATGAAATATCTGAATATAAAAACAGAGACTCTAAACTTACTAGAAGACAGAGTAGGTAAAAATCTTGATGACACAGGAGTAGGCAGAGAGTTCATGAACAAAAATCAAATTGCACGGGAAACACTTTCCAGAATCAACAACTTGGGTCTCATCTTACTAAAAAGTTTTTGCATGTCAAAGGAAATCTCCAGCAGAGTGAAAAGAAAATCGATGAATTGGGAAAATACCTTAGTCAATTGTCCATCAGTCAAAGGACTTCTATCTAAAACATATAAAGAATTAAAAGAAATCAGGCCCCTGAAATTCAAGGACCCAATCAAAAATAGGCATCTGAGATGAATACACACTTCTCAGAGAAAGAAATACAAATGACAAATAACCACATGAAAAAATGTTCAACATCAATGGTGATTCGGGAAATGCAAATTAAAACAACACTGAGATTCCATCTTACTCCACAAAGAATGGCCAAGATTAAAAAATCAATCAACAACAAATGCTGGAGGGGATATGGGGAAAAAGGAACTCTTCTCCACTGTTGGTGGGAGTGTAGACTGGTGCAGCCACTGTGGAAGTCAGTGTGGAGATTCCTCAAGAAGCTAGGATGAGAGATCCCATTCAACCCAGCTATCCCACTTCTGGGCATTTTCCCAGAAGAATTGAAAGCATCATACCATAGTGATATTTGTGCACCCATGTTTATAGCAACCCAATTTGTAATAGCCAGATCTTGGAAACAACCCAAGTGCCCATCAATCAAAGAATGGATAAAAAGATGTGGTATTTTTATACAATGGAGTACTACTCAGCTGTTAAGAAAAATTGCTTTGAGACTTTTATAAGTAAATGGTCACGACTTGAGACCATACTCATATGTGAGATACATCAAACCCACATGTGTAAATACCGTATTGTCTCCCTATTGCAAGAATTTGAAAAAAATATGATCCAAAATCTGTAGTAAATACTATGTAAAAGTGTAAAAAACAGCTCGAAGAGCAAAAGTAATTGGGAAGGGAAAAGGGGGAAAGAGGGAAGGGAAAAAGAAAAGATGTAAATCTGTATTCATGTGTATGTAAGATAACTAAAATGAGCATACTGCTGAATGTATTAGTTATTGAGAAAGAACAGTTAATACTTGGATGATTAGATCAATTTTACATGTCTATATCTGCTAATGTAAACAACCATTTTGAAGATAATGATACGCAATACTGCAACCGTTGTCAAGTTTCTATCATTCTGTTTTGTAAACCTATACTGTCACTGTTGTGCATTTAGTCTAGTCATTTGTTTGTGTCTTTTGGTTTTTGCCTTTCTTATATGTGTCTTTTTTTCTCTTAAATAAAAAAAAAAAACATTTCACGTAACTCTCCACCAGTCTCAAGATGCATTCATTTTCCTCTAAATGTATCAAATTTATCATACTTCTCCCAGGTTAGTACTTCACTGTGTATAAATAACACATTTTTCATTAATTTTGTTCTTTGTTTTACTTATACTTCATTGTCTCATGTGAAAGTAGTAATACAGTATTTAACACTTTTAATTTAATTAATTTTTTGGTATAATTTAGGTGTATAGAGTGGTTGCATTCATCAGAGGGAATTTGTACCTGTACATGATATACCTTGATTGATCTTTTTTTCTCCTATTACCCACTCCTCCCTTCAGTGACTCTTCTCCTCATTATTTACAAAGCTTTGTTTCCATTTTATCCTTCTTTTCTCTTGTTTTCTTTGCCCTTCCTTCTTCTCCCACTTCCTCTTCCCTAGCTGCCCTTTCCTTTTCAACATTTTTTTTCTATTTCACCTTATCTCTTGTACAATTTGGTTCCTACTTATGTTTCAGTTTCTCACACTAGCCAGATATGATATTTACACAAGTTTGCAAAATTTATCTCACTTAAGAGTATGGTATCCAGATCCATTCATTTAACCATAAATGTTCCAAGTTTATCCTTCTTTGTGGGAGAGTGATTACTCTATATTATATTTAGAAAATCTTTTTTGTCCACTCATTGGTTGATGGGCATTTGGGTTATTTCCAAGATTTATCTTTTACAAACTCTGTTGCTATGACCATGGATATGCACATATTGTTCTGGTATGATGCTTTTAAATCATTTGGAAAAGTATCAAGAAGGGGAATAGTTGTGTCCAAGGGACCTCTAGTCCTAGTTTTGTGAGGAATCTCTACACTGATTTCCAATATGGTTGTACCAGTCTACACTTCCACCAACAGTGGAGAAGCATTCTATTTTCCCTATGGCCCCAACAGCATTTGTCATTGATTGATTTTTTTTTATAACAGTCATTCTTTCTGGAATGAAATGAAGTCTTGGCATTGTTTAAATTTTCATCTCTTAAATTATAAGCAATGAGATACATTTTTCATAAATTTATTTGCTGTTTGTACTAATTTATCTGAGAAGTGTGTATTTATCTCAGATGCCTAATTTGGGATTGGATCTTTGAATTTGGGAGGCCTGAGTTTTTAAATGCTTTATATGTTCTAGATAGAATTCCTTTTTCTAAGGGACATGTGACTAAATTTTTTCCACTCCGTGGGTTATTTTTTCACCCAGTTGGTGATTTCTTTTGCTGTGGAAAAGCTTTTTATTAAGATGAGATCCTCGTTGTTGGTTCTTAGTAATATTTTATGTGTGATCTGGGTTTTGTTTGTGAAGTCTCTGACTACACCTATGTCTTCAAGAGTTCTACCTACTATCTCTTCCATCAGATTTAGTGTTTCTAATATTTAGACATTTGATCCATTTTTATTTTAGTTCAGGACATGATAATAGACATAGGTCTAGATTTAGTGTTTGGCATCTGGAAATCCAGTTTTTCCAGCACCATTTATTAAAGAGGCCATCTTTCTTCCAGGGAATGTTTTTGTCCTCATTGTCAATAATAAAGTGGCTGAGTGTGCTTGGAGTTGTTTCTGCATCTTCTCATCTGTCCCACTGATCTTCTGGCCTGTTTTTGGTTTTTGTTGTTGTTGCTGCTGTTCTTTGTTTTGTCAGTGCCATGCTGATTTTAGCACAGTAGCTCTTTTGTATAGTTTCAAATTAAGGATTGTGATACACCCTGCCTTGCATTTGTTCCACAGAAATGTCTTTTCCATTTTAGTTCTCCTCTGATTCCAAATGAATTTTAGGATTGTTTTCTCCAATTCTGTGAGGTATTTTAATGTTATTTCTGTTGGAGTTGCATTAAATCTGTATAACAGTTTTTGGAGCATGGCCATTTTTACTAGGTTGATTTTTCCTACCCATGAACAAGAGATATCCTTTCATTTTCTGATATCTTCTTTGATCTCCTTTTTCAAAATACTATACTCTTCAATGTAGAGATTTTTCCTCTGTTAGATTAATACTTAAGTATTTCTTTTTTTTTTCATGTCATTGTGAACTTCTCTCTCAGTAAATTTGCTATTTGTGTACAGGAATGCCATTGATTTTTTAGTGTTGGTTTTGTATCCATCTACATGGACTGAATTTGATGATTAAACCATAAATAACTGTTTTTGAAGTTTTGGTGGTCACCTCTGTAGAGTATCAAGTCGTCTGCAAACAATGATAATTTAACTTCTTCCTTTCTTACCTTTATTTTTAAAATTTCTCTCTCTTGCCTAATTGTTCTCACTAACGTTTCTAAATAAGAGAGATGGTAGCGAACAGCCTTTTCTTCTACTCAATTTTAGAGTGAACGCTTTCAGTTTTTGACTATTTAGTGTGATGTTGACTGTTGGTTTGTCAGAGATGGCTTTATTAGATTGAGATAAAGATCATCTAACTCAATTTTCTGTAGGGTTACTATCATGAAGGGGTGTTGAACTTTAAATCTTTTCTGCATCTGTTGAGATGATCATATGGCTTTTGTCTTTGGCTCCATTGATATGGCATACTGCATTTATTGATTGTGTATGTTGAATCATCCCTTTATCCCTGGAATGAACCCCAATTGGTCATGGTGTACAATCTTCTTGATGACTTGCTGCATTGTTTGCAGTATCATAGGATTTTTGTGTCTATGTTCATTAGAGCTTTGTCATCTATGCATAGGTATTCTTTAGGGTTTTTTTTTTTTTGGTGTACTGGAATGATGTTTAGACACTTTTTGTCACATAATATCCTTATTTCTAAATCAATTTTGAAATATAGTTTTGCAGGATATATTAGTCTGCAAATTGTTTTCTTTTTGGGATTGAAATACTTCAAGCTTGCCTGATTTTTAAATAAGTCTGCAGTAATCCTGATGAGTTTACCTTTGTTCATGATTTTTTCTTTGCTTTTTGTTAAACATCTGGGATTTTGACTACAATGTGCTTTAGGGAACCTTTTTAAAAAATAATCATTAATTTGTGTTCCATAAGCTTCAGTTACCAGTATGTTAAAATACTTTCTCATACTTGGAAAGTTTTCTATTACGATTTCTCTAAGTACATTTTTTATTCCACATATGTGGTCTAATTTTTCTCCAATTCCAATTACCTTTAGACTCGTATTCTTCAGTTTTATCAAGTAGCTCTTGGATTAATTTTTATTGTTCTCTTATTGTTTGTAGTGGTACTGTGAGTAATACGTCATGATTTACCATTTATTTTTGTTGAATTCCAAAATTGTTTCTTCATAGTGCTCATTTCTGTAGTTTGTGAATTCTTTACAATTTTTTAGATCTGAAATTCATGGAGTCTATATTTTTGGTTAATTTTTCACTCACAGTTTCAATCATTTTGGTCAGTTCTTACAAATTCCTATTTGTTTTGCCCATGTGTACATTGGCAGTTTGTATACTGGTTTCATCATATTTAGGGTTATATCCACTTTGATATTACTGAATTTCTTTAGTTCTTCTTCAATCACTTTACATCTCTCTGCTATCTTACCCTAGCTTTCCTCTTCAGCAGTATGCCTGGATGAGGTTTAGGAGAGTTTGGAGTCACTGGGGCATTTTTTATCTTGGTTTTCCATGTTTCTGCGTATATGTTTTATGTAATATATTTGTTTCTTTTTCTTTTCTGGTGCTGAAGTTTGAAACCAAATAGAGTGAAGAGACTTTGTGCTGATATAAAGATCTCTGTGGCTAATTTTTATTTTTCTGCCAAGGATATAGCTCAGCAGCACAGCACCTGCCTAGCAAGTATGAGGTTCTATGTTCAATTCCCAGTTCCAGATAAATAAATAAATAAATAAATAAAATTTATTTTCCAGTAATGCTCTTGTTTCTTTGTTTATCTTGGAATATTGTTTATCCCTCTAAGCTTTTCTATTTAACTGTTGAGTCCTGTCACTATTTGTAAGGAGATAGTTTCTACTGGTTATAAGTATGTCAGCAGAATCAAACCTGCATCAATCATAAACATTAAAACTTGTTTTGAGAATTTCACCCTTCTGTCAATATTCCTTGCCAACCATATTGTACTGGGAAGTGTAAGGTGTGGAGATGGGCAGACAGAGTGAAGGGAAAGGAGTATGGTCAATTTGAATAGAGGAAGGTAAGATATATGTCAGTAAATTAAAAAACAGAAAATTGGGTTCTGTTGGAATTATTTTATAGCTGTGGTAAAAGGGGCAGGGGACTATATTTATGTTATCAACAGGATGTGTGCAAAAATGTGGTGATGTAGCTTCAGACGCAGGGGCATGATGTTGCTGCTGACTATTAATATGTTTGTGTTTTTGATGGGTTCCTCTAAGTCCAATTTTGTTAAGAAATATCCAGTAAGTCTTCAAATGGCATATTTAATTTATAGAATCGGTTAATTCTTACTTTCTAATATACTTATATAGTCTTTTGTTGTGTTTATTTTATTATATAGATGGAGAAAAGCAGGGGTAAATCCAGAAGGAGAGATTGTGAGGAGCACAGAAGGACCGAGAATAAAGCAGAGAAAAAAGTTAAAGGATAGGAGGGAAGACACATTAAGAGGGAATAGACTGAACAGGAAGCCCTTGAAATTTAAAATATTGTAATCATTCAATATCAATAAAGAAGAACAAAACAGAAAGAAGAGAATACAAAAGGGGGAAAAACAAAAACAAAAACAAAAACTACCCAGGGTAGACCAAATTCGGCAAAATAGAAATCTTTTGATAACTACAATTTCTGAAATGACAGTGGAAAAAAGAATAATCACCTTTACACAATTTGTTTTAACACTAACCCAGATCTTGTACATAGCTGCTTCTTCACTGGTGTCACTATTTCTTTCAATAGTCCCACAATTTCCCCTCATGGGAATTTCAGCCACTATCACACCCTCCATTCAGCTACTATGTAACATATCAATGTCATATTAATAGGTGATAAGATAAATCTAACAGTTCTCTGAGATTTAGTAATTTCATAATGTGGCATACTTAGTAAATGTGGAATTAAAAGATTATTTCTGGGGATGTTTTTGGTGAGCTTTTCATCTGGAGCTGTAGCAGAAGATTTCATGTAAATTCTAACTAATTCTGACAGTGTGTCACTACAAAAGCACACCATACCATGCTAAGTTCTGCCTCAGGTTTTCATTTTTTTGTTTGCTTGTCTTTTTTTTTTTTTTTTTTGTGGCACCAGGGATTGAACTCACAACCTCGCGTCTGCCAGACAGGCGCTTAAGCCACTGAGCCAAACCTCCAGTCCTTGCTTCAATTTTTCAGAAGTCACCAGAGACCACATAATTACAACCCAGAAATATTATGGAGGGGGTCAATAAATATAAATATGTGCATCAAACACTCTTCTTTTTGGGAGACATTTTCCTCGCTTTTTGGGGTTTTAATAACAGTCTCCATTTTCTGCATTTGCCTTTTTATCCTTTCTTTCTCACCCTTTCTTTA
>RJWM01030354.1:0-23493 GCA_004363535.1 Dasyprocta punctata
GGTGAGGGGAGGAGGAGAGATGTAATGAAGGACTACTGGGGGTGGTAGGAGATTGAGGCAAAGATAGCAGCAGAGGAGAGCAAGCAGAGCGCTGTGGGTATGGAGGGGGGCAAGAGCAGAAGGGATGTTGTCTGGAAGGTCAGCGGGATTGTCAGGTAAGGGTTTTGGCAGTGTGGAGCAGGCCAAAAGTATTTGGTCTGCTCCATGTGTCTGAATGAGGGAAGGGGCACGCCCTGAGAGCAAAAAAAGGCCTGAAGATAAGAAATCTGACTATTTGCAGATAAAGTAGCAAAGTTGTTTAAGTTATGGAGGGTGGCAGCTGTTATCAAGCTTGTGATGAGGCCAAGCCATCCAGTAGTAAAAAACTAATTTATAGCCTATGAGGTGCCTCTGAGACCGAGAGTGAGTGTTCGAGATTGGAGGTTACAGAGTGAGTAGTTGTCTCAATAGGCACCCGAGTGGAGTGTTTTGCAGGGTGAGAAGTCACTTTGCCCATTGTGATCGGATTGAAGATGAGCCAAAGGGCTAAAGCCCGAGTCACACTCCTGGAAGGAGTTGTCATCCCCGCAGGGAGTGTGAGTGAGAGAGAGATCCCCAACACCTATATCCAGCAGTCATCACTGGTGGGACAAGTGTGGGCCCCTGAAGGGCGAGGACACGGTCCTGGAGGACGTGGTGGGGTATCCTGACACAGGCCTGTGTATACAAGACAGGCACCCCAAGCAAGAGATGGCTCACCTGTGAGAACCTGAAGAGATGAGTCAGGGCTGGTGTTGGATAGGTGGTGGCTAATAATGGCAGAAGGAATGAGAGTGGGGGGGCCTATAGGGCAAGGGAGCTCAAACCAGGGTATGAGCCCCCCAGGAGCAGTGGCCCCCGTCCACTCTGAGCCTGAACGGCACCAACTGATTGAGTATTTTTGGTACTCAATTTAAAGGCACAGGAATAATGAGAGAGAGAGATAAGGAGGAGACCATTAATGAGGAGGGCACAGGAGAGCTCCACAGGTCTGGGGGTGCAGAAGCTCTCAGCAAGAAAGAGGTGAAGTTACTTTTATCAGTTCTGGCTGGGGGAGGAGTTCGAGAGGTGGGCCAAATGACAAATGAACAGCTGATTTGAAGCAGCACCTGCCTGTGTAAAACAGGAGACAGAAAAGATTTACTGGGGGCTGGGGTTGGAGGCCTGGGTGGTTGTGGAGTCTTGGGATTGGAGAGGGCTCAGTGCATGCACAAAAAGGGAGCGGGAGGTTTATCGCTGGAAAGAAAAGGAGAACATAGAGGTTACTCTTGGAGAGCTAAGTTGTTTCTCTGGGTTCAGTACCAAGTTGGGCGGATGTCATGTTACAGAGAGCTAAGCCCCAGGCTAACAGAATCTATCAGTATCCTTCCTGTTGGAGCGCTGGACTTTAATCATTTTGGAACGCACTGTGTCATCAACTATGATCCCTTGGCATCTTGTATGCTGCTTCTACATCCTTGCACTCTTTTCAACAGACCCATCATGAGAATCTGGTAAAGCCAGAGAAGCAGGATGTTAACACAGAATGGGGAATTGTTGCCAAGGGAAAAATCTAAATAACCCCCCTGGCTTCACTTGCTCTTAGTAGATATGAAGATCTAACTTTGGATGACACAAAACTTGGGAATACATAGTTACCTTCCTACTGGTTTTGCTGTCAATTATATATAGAACTTTGGACTGAGCTACATTTCCAATCTTTTTTATTATCTATGTTGAGACAGGGTCTTAAGTTGCTCCAGCTGAGCTGAAACTTGCTCTCCTCCTGCCTCAGCCTCCCAGAATGCTGGGGTTACCGGCTAGAGTGTTTGGCACAGGATGGTGGTGCCAGCTGCACTAAAATCCAACAGCCTCTGGAATAGTTAAGAAGCATCTGCTGGTGGTCACATAGTAAACATCTTTTGCAATGGTGCCTCTGGTTTGCATTTATTTCACATGAGCAAACAAATACGAGCTTGCTGCTCTTTTTGTTCCGTGAGCAGCTTGGTTTGGTCAGTGCTGCCCCTGTCCAGCAGAAGCTCCAATTCGGACAAAACTCCTATCCCCCGCACAGCTCTGTCTGCAAGCCTGAGTCTTCTTACAATATCTTGACGCTGTCTCATTTTTGAGAACCTGCCCACAATAATCTTATCAGCCCGTAGCACCTGCAAGATTTGTTCACATTATTCCCCCCTCTTGAAGCACTAAAAATCTAAGAGAAAGTATTTGCATGAGCTGTTCTTGACCTCACTTCGCACACCTGCACGTGCCAGGCACACAGCCTTGCCCCTTGCGTGTTGTCCGCATGCCCACAGGGGTGCTAACACCACCCTGGCAGTAAGAGCAGCCCACGTTCACTGCCATCCCCCAGCTGGGCTCCAGGGGGCATCAGGAAATGTGACCTCTGTCCCCTCCCCCCTCGGGGGGCCACACGCTGGGTGAGGCCTCTATCACTATGGCATTTCTCACTCTCCACCTGTGCTTTCTGTGCTCAGAGATGTGAAAGGTGATCACCCCTGAAAAAAAAAGTAAATTTATTTTGAAAGTGAGGTTCATTCACTTCAACAGAGTCGTCCATTCTTCCTGGTCATTTTATTTTCAAAACAGACACCAGAAAACCAACAATCTGTAGTTCAAGACAATAGCATTTTAAGTGCTAGTTTAGAAGTGTGCAGTTGGACCACACAGTTATTTTTTTAACACCTTAATAACACATAACTTCTTTAAGAGCTTTAGAGAAAATGCTATCCCAGATCTAAAACCCTGGTTAGGTCTGGGGTGGAGGATATGCTGGGAAGTCCACCTCTACCACTGAGAGTCATTTCTTTAACTGAAGGATAAAGTACATAGTGTTAAAATAAAGTTTTCAGAAAAAGGGAAAAGTATGACTGCCACAAATAAATAAGCTTACATTAGACATTTGATGATTGTATCGTTTGTAGAATCTTGTCAGGTGTTATGTTTAAGTTGCTCAAAGGATATGCTAAAAGAGCACACATTTATTGATAATAAAGGAATATTTACATGAACTGCAAATGGAGGAAAAACATGTTTGCAGAGTGGAGAGAAAGCCAATTGAAATATGTTAAAAAGATTACACTTAAACACCCACCAATTGCTGTGTATGATGGTGCATGCCTGAAATCCCAGCATTCAGGAGGCTGAGGCAGGAAGATTGGTGCAAGCTCAAGGCCAGTCTGGGTTACATAGTGAGTTCAAGGCCAGCCTGAACTACACAGTGAGACCCTGTCTCAAATGCTCCCTCCCCAATACCAATTACCTAAAATTTTGAAAATGACCCAAAATATCTCAGAATGACCAAGCCCATATCCCTAAAAACTATACTTCTTCCCTGACAAACAGCCTTTGAACCCAGAAAACACCAATTCTCACTAGCTGCTAGGCCATTGGGAAGGGAGGAATGCCAGGGCCCTTCTGCCATCACAGCCACAAGCCCATGAGGACACCACTTTTGCTAGGCAGTGCTGCCTGATCCCCTGGCAAATTCACCTTCCCACTCTGTAGTGCAACTGTTCTTTCCCCAGATCCCCCAAGTGAGTTCCTCCATCGGATGACCACAAAGCTATCACCATTTAATGAGAAGGTGCTCTCAAAAGAGCCACCCCACACACTTTCAACTGGAACCACACCCCTGCCTCTCTTCTCTTAGAGGAGAGAAGGTGCCTGCTCCGTTCCCCTGCCATGTCTGAGGGCTGGGTCCGTATACAAATTTGGTACCTATGGTCACACATCCTCTTCCTCCCCTTTGCTACACTTAACAGCAAAACGTGCTATAATATCTATCAGTTCTTAAAATCCTTCCTCAAGAATTCAAGTCATGCATAGTAAATTCTCTTATCACAGTGGAATCAAATTAGAAATCCATAACAACAGTAAACTGGAAAGTCCCCAAGCAGTTGCTGATGAGTTTTCTGCCCATATGAAACTTGCCAAATCATCATGGCGGCAGTCCAACGTGGCAAAGGACCAGAGACAACAGTGTATTAATTTCTCTTTCTTCTTCCCTCAGCCCAAAACAAACTTCCTCTTTCCTTTTGCATATATGCGCAGGGGTGTGCCCCAGTGCTCCTCCAATCAGCTGTTAGCATGTCAACTTGCCCACCTCCTCAAACACCACACCAGTGAGACCTAATAAAAGTGCAACCACCTCTTTGTCTGGTTCAGAGGAAAACTTGCACTCTTCTGTATCCTTCCTGTGCTTGCAATAAAGGCCTTTCTTTCTCTCTCTGTCTCTTAATTGTGCCAAAAAACCTAACAGTTGTCAACTAAATAATATGCTTCTACATATCCTTAACCAAGGTAAACATCAAGGGGAAATTAGCAAGTATTTTGAATGGAAAAGAATGTTAAAAACATCAGTGTTTGCAGGACACAAAAGAAGAAATACTTGGAACTTTATGCCAACCAATGCCTACATTAGATAAGAACTGTCTGCAATTAATGACCTTAGGTTTCAGAGGACACTAGAACAAAAACAAGTGAAACTTAAGACAAGCATAAGAAAGGAAATAAAGATTGGTACAGAAATTAATAAAGTTAGAATAAAAAAATTTAAAAGCCCAAAAGCTGGTACCTTGAGAAAAACCAATAAAATGTAGCCAGATGCACGAGAGAAAAAATATAAAAGACACAAATTCTGAATAACAGAAAAGAGAAAAGTGCCATCACTATGTAACAGAAAATGCCCTCCCCCCCACCAGTATACTTCAGTGTCTTAGTTGCCAAGGTAATAGTTCCAGTTCCAGTTCTGGTTGCTTCTGTCTCCTAGAAACAGCTGGTCACTATGCTGCACACTATATAAACCAATCCCCAACAGACAGGCCGTTCTGCCTCTGTACTTCCTGCTTGCTTATTCCATATAAACCCTAGACCACCAGTGATCAGGCCCTGATATTTTGGGAATGATCCCAATCGGTGCCCGTTGACATAAAATAAATCTGCCTGCAAATCATTTTAGTGCTTCTGCTTGCCGTAGCAACCACAGATGATAAAGACAACAGGGTATAGTATGAGCAACTTCTTGTCAATGGAACTTGAACAACTGAGGCGGAATGTGCAAACATTGTTGAACACTGAGCTTAGTTGATAGAAATTAGAGAATATAAATATCTCTATACCTAAAAGGAAGTTTCAAAAAAATCTTTAGGAAAAAAAGAAACATTGGAGGGAGCAGAAGGAGGACCACACTGTGGGTGCCCACCTTCTAAAACTCACCTATTGACCTAACCTGACAGAAGTTCAGCCAGCTCTAAGGGAAAACACTAAGTCAGGATGAGACAGCAGTTCTTTGCAAATCTCAACTCACTAATGCAGCCTACTCAGGTAAATCCCTTTGTGTGGGTGGAGGTGGAGGAGCTTAGTTGCCCACAGACAGGCTGGCACACCTCTGGGAGTTCCTTTCCAGTGGAGATTTGTTTTACAGATACACAACTCATGGGCAATGCCACATGTGTAACATTAATCATGACCTGAGAAAAAGCTAACATTCAATAAGCAAGAGTCCGATAAGTGGCTTAAGACATAGAGCTTCACAAACATTCCCTCATGTAGGGGCATCTTGCGAGGAATCACAGATGGGGATGTATTCTGCCCACACCTGTCAGCCTAATTTTCACAAGAACTATTAGATTTTACTTTTAAAATCACTCAAGGGTCTACCTCATTAGTAGACAACTTGCCTAGCACATGCAGGGACGTGGGTTTGATACCTAAAGTGGCAGGGAAGGAAAATAATTTGAGGCTAGGAAGTCCTATCAAGATTTTTTTTGTAATACCTACTTACTTAGGTAAATTCTACTTGGCAAAATGACAGTAAACATTGTTTCCCAGCCCAGAATTGAGTAGCCCTTAATTCAGAAAAATAGAAGGAGTGCTCATGTAAGTGGCACTGTAAAATGGAACTTTGCATGTTAGATTCATTTCCTTTAGAGTCAAGTGGCTGCCAAACTTCCTCAGGCCTAGGACATAAATGGCTCCCTTTGCCCAGAGAAATGGACAGAATATGCAGATCCTGGCACCTGGAAATCAAGCCTATTTTTTTTCCCTTAGGCAAGGAAGGGAGAGGTCTGGATCCAAAGAAGGATGCAAGTAGCCTGAAAATGTTTATTGCTCCACCATAGCCCCACCCACACTCTTCCTTGTTACAAAGGTGCCAACACACCTGTACAAGGTAAGATGGTGATCCGAGGTGAGTGGGCTCCTCCGTCTCCTCAAGCTATCTTTAAACAAGTCCATTTTCCTTTTTACCCAAATATATGACCCCCTTTGATGTGGTTAGTGGTGAGCAGATGAACATAAGCATATAAACTCAAGTGGCCAGGAACAACCCATGCCCAGAAGAGCGGGCTGATTTCCTAGCTGGGAAAGGGCTGAGGACATCCAAAACAAAAAGAAGAAAGTGGACTTGTCACTCCCAACTAATTTTCTTTAAACAGTGAAACAGAGGGGACTTCCTTCTGCAAGGTGGGTTTGGAGATTTGGCTTTTCTTTCTTTCAGAAGACTAGAAACACAACCTAGTTTGCCTTGAAATACAGAACTTTAGCATCAGTGGCTCCATTATGATACAGTGTCATGGGGGCTAAGTGCCAGATTAATTCAGCTCCATTCAAATCAATGGCTTCCCTGGTATATGACCATACGCAGTGTTGTAGTCAGGGTTTGCAAGAAAAACAAGACAATACAGGACACACAATATATAGTATAGTCACCCAAAGAGTCAAACACAAAAAGTGCAGGAAATCTGTCTTCACCCTAAAGATCCAAAAAAATCCACCTGACCGCCCAGATTTTACAGCAACTCTTGCATGAGTCCAGCTGAAGACCTGAAGCCCATGACAATGCTTCATGCAAGTCTGTTTCACAGATCTGCACTGGGAAGGCCCAAAGGTCAGCAGTGGTAGCCAGAAAGTCTGTGCCAGTGGGACGAAGGATCTGTGCCAGTAGGGTGAGGGTTCTGCATTGGAGCCAGAAAGTGATGCTCAAAGTAAGGACCAGAGCTCCCCCAAAAAGTCCCACAGCCATCCTCAGCAATGATGAGGTCCCTAACTCCTCTGACAATAAGAACAGACAAGTTCATATCAGAAAAGAAGTTTGACAAGTTCCCCAGGAGAACCAATGGCAACAGGAGAACCAACACCACCAGGAGAACCAACAATAACACCTCTTTCTCTCCAGTTCTCCTTTCTATGTTGGCAACAATCCCCAGGTGGGCCCTCTGCACTCAGCACCACGCTGATTCAGTTCAGCTGGTGTCACAAGTTGACCACCAGTTGTCGATCCACCACACCCAGCCTGTGCAGTCTGACTTGTACCGTAGTCAGGAAAACACCAGCCTTGTGGTCAAAAGCAGCACACTCCACTGCCCGTCACCCAGCGGGGCTCCAGCAGGCGCTGGACAGTGTGACATCCGTCCATTCCTTCCCCGGGATCACCACAGGCTGTGCAAGGCCTCTACTACCATGACATTTCTCATTCTCCACCAGCAATTTGCAGGCTCAGAGAAGTGAAAACTGATCACTGGTGAAACAGGATGCAGCTCTTAAGAGTCAGGCTCATTTACCAGTTTTAGCCTTCAACAAGATTGCTCACGACCTCCTACTTTGTTTCTGTAATAGGCACCTACAGAAGCTCAGCAGCATCTAGGGCAAGATTAAAGTATTCCAAGTGCACATGGATTGTTGAATTGCAAGGTTGTTTTCTTTTCTTATCTAACAATTGGCTTCTTTGAGAACTTGAGAGAAAACACCATTCCAGATTCAAACCCCTGGCAGCCTCTGGGTGAAGTGTACCCAAGACTTTCTGAGGGATTTATTTCTCGATCCAGAGAGTAAGGTACACGGTGCTCAAATAAAGCTTTCAGAGAAAGGTAAAATTATGCTTGTCGTATGGATATAAAAGTAAACTTGCATTGAACTTTGTGGAGGAGAAAGAGGTAGGAAAAAATATAAAATAAGGTCCTTATGGGGCTTTCTAGCTAATCCTAACTAGAAAGAGTTAAAACTTTATTGGAGGAAGCAACATGATGAGAGAGGGTTAATAAACAGAACAGGAAGAAAGTTAGCCAGCCAGGTGCCCTAAACAAGTTACCCTAGCTGCCCCTCCCACCCTTCAATAAAATTCAAAGGGACAAGGGGTGGCCACTTAAAACTCTTACTTAGTATTTAAGCACACACACACACACATATACACACTAGGGTCACTGTATTAGTGCACTAGTCCCTTAATTACTAACTCAGCCTTCGGGACCTGATATGTAAGGCTCCTTCTAACCAACCCACAATTTTCAGGACAAGTCAAGGACAAGTGGGCCCACTTAGGAATGTGCACATAGACAGTGGATTGAGGGCTGGGATCCAACTGTGGTCCAGAAAGTCAGTTTGGTTATGGCAAGCCCCACATAGAGGGAAGGACTCTGGCACCCAATACTGTAAAAGCAGCCAGGTACAAAGAGCCCATGAGTCATCTGTCTTTCTGGAGCCCCCATCCTTGTTCTTATCAGGGGAGCTATCTATCTCCTCCTGTTTTCCGTTTTCCAATAAAGTGTCTTCCTGTCTTTAAACTTGTGTGTTTACTTCAGTACCAGTACTGAGTTTAGGATCCTAGCTGGCTGCAGTGCGGGGGAGTGGTAGTCACCCCTGGACATGACAACTGGATCTAGTTATTCTGATGCTAGGAAGGATCCAGATAGATGTTATAACTCGTTCAATGGAAACGCTATAACGCACAGATTCATATGGAATAAAGGCATACTAAATAACAGTGCAAATGGAGACGAACAAGTGTGTACGCTATGGAGAAGCTATTAAATCTGTTCCGGAGGCTGTAATCTCAGCTACCCAGGAGGTTTAGGCAGAAAGGCTAAGGCGGGAGGATTGCAAAGTTAGTGAGACCTTGTCTCGAATGCTTTGACTTTATTTCTGAAATTGTTCAGAACAGAGACAAAGTGCTATGCTTTGGAAGTCCCTCACAAAAACGCACTGGAACCGGGACCCCGGGCCAAGAGTGTGGCTCAGGGACTGTACGCTTCCCTAACCAGGGTGCCACTCAGGGCTCCATCCTCGGCACACAAACCAAGTAAAAATTAGCAAGGAAACAAACAGAAACAGATAGAAAGCAAAACAATGCAGATGTGACTGTGACTGACATCTAACAAGCTAACCTGTAATCAAAAAGTGAGGGAAAATATTATCATTAAATATGTATGCGCCTTCCAGACCAAACAATGTGGAACTTACTTGCTATTTATTTGAAACAAGGGGGTTCAAAAAGTTGTTCACAATTTACGTTAGGTCTAACAGACCAACTAACTGAAAAATATGGGACAACAAAACGTCAACCAAGATGTCTGTCATAGACCCCTTCATCATCAGGTTATTGAAATTATACCACCCACCCACCCCCCAAAAAAAGAGGAAAGGAAAGCAAAGGAAGTTGTTGAAAGACAATACTCTAAAAAGAATTTAGAAAGAGACACTGTCCAGATTGTAATGTTGTATTTTGTATTAACTGTTTTAAAATATACCATACATAGAAAAATTATTGAACAAATTTGATAGAATTGTCATTTTTGTGTTGCCTGTTATATTCTTATAAAAGTGAACAAAAATGTGCAATTTTTGTCATTCCTGTATTGAAATAATTGAGTTGGTAAGTGGTTAATATTGGTCCTGCCAGGAAGAATAATTAGAATGTTCAATTTTAGAGCCTTGACTGGGATCTCCATGACTTAGATAATTTTTTGTAATCTTTGAAGCACAGTTGGCTAGTTTTGATGTCATAATTCTTACCACTTCAGACTGATCAGCATAGAAGTCACATTTTCTTTTAGGAATAGATATAGCCTCTCTTTTTTGGTAGTTATTTGTAAGTTTAATTTTTTAAAGATCTTTTTATTTGATGTGGCTTATTCAAAGGTAAAAGATTTTATTTATAAACTTGTAAGCTTTTAGCCTAAGAATATTGAAGACCCTGTATTTTTGATGAACATTCTTACCTGAGTAAAAGATTTTTATTCAACTTTCATAGTTATTATTGTAGCCTGATTGAACCACAATGGTGACAAGTTATAGGTAGCTGGAGACCATCTGCAGGGGCCAGTATATAGGACCTGAACTTCTTTGTATAGTTAACCTAAATGTATTATTAATATTTTTATATATCTTGTTGATTATACTTTTTTGTTGGGTATTTAAAACCAAGTTTAATGGAGACCTGTACTAAAATTAAACTGTCTATTTAGGTCAGTTAAGGCTCTGTAGGAGCTATTTTTGGAACCAGGTACAGAGCCTCTTAACCCATCTGTCAGTGTCATCTGTCAGTCATCCTCTTTCCCGGAAGTGCCGTGGCAAAGTGGGACGCATGCACCTCTCTTCACCTGGAGCATGCAGCTGCTTGGATCAGAAAGTCTTAGCTTCAGTAATGAATTAAAGAGGCAGGTTTTTTTGGAAAAAGATGAAAAAAGAAGATGCACAGGTACTCTGGGGGAGTACGGGGCTGCATGAGGGAATACCCATGGATTTTTGTCCTCAGCTTAGTTTTGTTTAGTCCTGGTGATTTTTCCCTTTCCCCATGTGGGCACCTGGAAGTCTTTGCCATCTGACTGGTTCCCTGGCAATCTTTGATCCTAACCTTGGACACCTGTTTACATTCTTTCTGGCCATTTGATGTCTTCCTGTCCCTTTGGGATGGGTAAGGGGTGGGACCTTGTAGAAAGGTAATTTAGAGTCAATGATTAAGGGGACATATGTGTTTTATATGTTCAGTAAGAATCCTTAGGTGGCTGTTCTTTATGCCCTTTGTATTTTATTGAGTGAGGTGGGGCTGTTACCTGAGTCTTTTATACTCTTGGCTACATCACTATTTTGCCTGTCAATTCTTTCTGCTAAATTTTTATGTTAATTGTGTTGCCTGGTGCCTTTCTGGGTCTGATTTCTGTTTTTCTCTTTACCTTCATCTAATTGCTGAGGTCTAGCTGGAGAGGCAAATCTGTCTTTAGTAAGATTTCTTATTAATTTATTTAATAAAGCTACTGAGATTTCATTTTTTTCCTTTTTTTTTGGGGGGGGTCTACAATTCCCAGTCCCTACAGAAGCACTAGAGAAGCTTTTTCTTTGATGATTTTTTTTTTTTTAAGCACAATGTACATTGGCTGACTACTCTTCTCTGGGGTCTAACAATTTCCCTATTCACTAGGTTGTGTGACTCACCAGAGTTGTAAGATACTTTGAAGAGGTTTTCTCAAGTCTTGGGTTCTTGTTGACCTTGGAGGGCCAGGGCCCAAATATTGGCTGTCTTTTTAGACCAGTTATGACCAAACACAAGAGTGTTTGTCACAGTTTTGTTTTTGTTTGCAAAAAGAGAAAAGTAATCTGCCCAACACACAATAGAGACATCTCTCCCAGTGTCAACACATCTTACAATATACATAGGCACAGATCTTGACACAAGGGTTACAGTGTGTACCTATGTTCAGCCCTGTAAATGTGTCAAGACATGTCTGAAGAGGGAAGTCTATCAACCTAGCGGAAAGAGAAAAATTCAACCCAGTAGCTCAGCTCTTATTGGAGGCTTAAGAGAGGGCTCTGACAGCTTTACTTCAGGTTACTCTGGAACAGCAGATACCAGGAGATCAACAAGAGAGTTTTACATCTTACTTCACAGAGGAGTGCAGGTGGGGAAGATCGATAAGCGGAGATTTCTCTTCTGGTTACCCATTCGGGCTGTTGGGATCCAGCTTCCACTGAAGAGTCTTTGAGTGACCACTGGGGAGTTCCCCCAGCTGCGGTCCCTCAGTTGCTTTCTCAGCTTTTACTAGTTCCATGCAACCAGACATCTGCCTCTGGGAAGATATATAGCTGCCTGTCTGGCTAACGTTTCCACTGGTTTCAGTGGGGGATTCACCAGAAGGTGCTAGAGAACCTGTCCTCTCCTTTAAGAGTGGTAGCTGCTCTAACAGAGTTTCATTAGCTGGCAGAGTAACCTCTATTTCTTAGAATTCTATAAGGGAGAGGCCAAGATTGTGTGCATGCATGTTTAGTTATTCCACCACACTTAGCTCTCTGTAGAGAAGACGATGCCCTATGTTGGGCACCAAACACGTAAGTGGATCCCTCTCATTCTCAGGCCCTTATTTTGGGGCAACAAAGACTGAAGCTCACAAAACATCAAACAGCAAGAGATGGAGAATGGCTAAATGCATGTTTATTAGAAAGAATAAAGGAAAAACTCTCCACCAGTCAAAGAGGGGTGTTCCACAAGGTGGACACTGTGGAAGTTTAGACTTGGGGAACTTTATATACTTTCTGGTATCAATGTACATGAAAGAAAGCAGGGATGCTCTTGGTTGCAGGTAGGCCTTTGATGTCTGGAGTGTAAACTGCTTTTTTTGTATTTTACTTCCTCCCAGGCCTCTCCCATTTGTTTAAGGGTCTGTTTTCCGTCCCTTGCATTTTATCAGACCTTGATTATTTGTTTGGGCCTTCCTGTATGTTAACTCACTTAGGCCCTGGCTTTGTTTATATTAAGTTAACTATTTAGGACTTGTGATTGTGCAGCGGGGCAAGCAGTGTTATTAGTCTCCCACCAGCTTTACTGTAAACTACACCTGCTATGTATGGGATACAGTAATACCAGTTGCTTTGATTGCTTTTCAGAGACTTGAAGGCAACTTTTATCAAAACCACTCACTTGATTTGGGTCTGTACAAGTGTCCAGTGGGTGACCTTTGATAGCAGAAAGTCTAAAGCCGTATCTCAGATCAGGTTAATATTGCAATTTTCTGAACATGAGAACTTTTCCCCTGAAGAACCGTAAAGTCTGACCCCTGATTACTGACCTCTAAATGCCTTTCCCCTCACCTCAAACCACCTTGCTTCTTGATCCCAATCCCCACCCTCAGGAAGGCAGATTTGAGACTTGTGTCTCCCCTTGCACACTCAAAACCCTTGAAAATAAACCTTGTTTCGCAAAATGCATCTCAGCCCTTGGCATAAGGTGCAGTGGACAAAACAGGACTGGCTTGGGAACCCTTCTTAATAATATGTGATATTTTGCATATTGTATTTTCTGAAGCATCCAGCACGTTGACTAAGTCAATTCCTGTTTTGGTACAAGAACTAGAAAAATAAGCAATCTGAAAATCATGGTTCGTGCTCCTTTTAGAGTTTGCCTTTTTAAACACCAGGACCCTCACATGTTCAAAGTTCACAGAACAACCGAGGGACTCTCACAGTGAACCTGATCCAAACCACACCCTTCTAATGCAGGCTCACCCCGGTTACAGAAGGAAGTAGCTAGTGGTGTGCAGAGGCCAGAGACTGACCAAACACTGCGATGAGGGAAAAAACGCAAAACCAAACGAATCATCCTAACTGAAGGACATAACCCCAAAAGATCACAGATCGTACGATTTCATCTAGGTAACATTTTCGGCAAACCAAAGAGTAGAAATGGTGAACAGATGCCTGGTGAAGATAGGGTTGGGCTGAGGAGCGAGACATGAGTTTATCAAAGAGCAACAAGAGCTGATGGAAATGTTCTGTGCCTTATCTGCAGTGCATACACAGCCCACAGTGTGATACAGTGACACGAAACTAAATACACACACACACACACATACACGAGGACACGAGACAGGACAAGTGGGTTATTTTGTTTTCAATATACAAAGGTGACATTGTACTGTAGTTTGCAAATGGAAGGGAACTGTGAAGTGTAAAAAACGTGTGTCTATGGATTGATGTAAGTTGAGGTTAAATGGCAGGTTTATTTTAACTCCCTAACAACAGGCGGCATGCGCTGAAGAAACTATGGTGATTTTCTTGTAAACTAATGCGACAATAAGTGGACCACCACGCATTAAACACAGACCAATAAACACAGACAAATGGCAGTCTTTAGAAACACCAAAGCCTGGGGCTGAGAGCTGAATCCTTCACCTCAAAACTTTCTTTGCAGCCCCTTGCAAGTCCACGAAGCCACGCCCTGCCAGGGGCCGCGGGTGTGTCTGCGCCTGCGCGCTGCGCGGGGTGGGGGCAGCGCGACTCCATAGTAAAGACCATTGGCTGCGTGCAGTTTCCGGCTGCCGCTGGGTTCCCTGTCCGCGAGGTTCCCCAGCTGCGCATCCAGCGATGTCGTCCAGCACCCGCGTCGCGCTGGTGACCGGGGCCAACAAGGGCATCGGCTTGGCCATCACCCGCGAGCTCTGCCGGCGCTTCCCGGGGGACGTGCTGCTCACGGCGCGGGACGAAGCGCGGGGCCGGGCGGCCGTGCAGCAGCTGCAGGCCGAGGGGCTGAGCCCGCGCTTCCACCAGCTGGACATCGACGATCTGTCGAGCATCCGCGCTGTGCGCGACTTCCTGCGCAGGGAGTACGGGGGGCTCGACGTGCTGGTCAACAACGCGGGCATCGCCTTCAAGGGTAAGGAGCTGGCGCTGTGCCTGTGGAAGCCGCGCGGGGATGGGGTCCCCTCTGGCTTGTGGGATGCAGAACAGGATCTGTAGGAGGAGCAAGAGAGGCAGGGAGCTGCAGCAGTAGCAGAGCCCTGAGGGCCTGTGAGGCTGCCGGGAGGGCTGAGGGCGTGTTAAATGATGGACCTTGTGTTTGCGTGGCCCAGACTTTTAAGGGTAATTCCTAAATTTTCTTCTTAGGCTCTATCTGTAACCAAGGGTTGGGGCAGTTGGGTGGATGTTTAACTCGTTTTTTTTTTTGGTTTGTTGTTTTTGTTATTTTGTTTTGTTTGTTTGTCTTTTTGAGGCGATCTCACTATGCAGTGCAGGCTGGCCTGGAGCTCACTTTGTAGCCCAAGCAGGTTTCGAACTTGCAAGGATCCTCCTGCCTCAGCCTCCCGAGTTCTGGGATTACAGGCTTGCACCAACACGTCCAGCTTAACTCGTTTATAAAATAAAGAACACCAAGATTCTGCTACGGATCAGGTGTCTTCCCATAACTTCCCCCAGTCCTGCCTGCCATATAAAAAATAATAAGACATTATCAAGTTATAAAATTGACATTGGAACAGGACTGTCATAAAATACGGACTTTTCTTGAAAGTCTTTTGTATTTATGTAAAATTCCACCCTGTGGCTACTACTTACTGATTCTTGTTCTCTTTCTCTCTTAAAAGTGGCAGATCCCACACCCTTTCATATTCAAGCAGAAGTAACAATGAAAACAAACTTTTTTGGTACCCGGGATATCAGCATGGAGCTGCTTCCTCTGATGAAGCCCCAAGGTGAGTCTGGTGGTGACCTCCCACGGCTGCTGGGGCTGCACCTGCAGGTGCAGCTCTGCTCCTTTGACACCTGTGCAGTCTGCCCCCCTGCTGCTGCACACCTGGCTCTTTCTAATCCTTCAGGTCTTGCTTCAAAGGTCTTCACACATTGGCTCCTTATGTTTTCTGTGCTGCTTACACTTTTGAGGCCCTCGAGGTTCCTAATCTCCTGGCTGCTGAGTGATCTTATTGAGGCTGGTGGAGCTTCCTCAGTAACCATCTGGATGCCTCACCATGAAATCTGTCATCTGCCTAGTGCACTGCTACACGTGTCTTCGTCTTCCTGCCTCTACATCTCTTCCTGATGGCCCTCAATCTAAAACAGACATTTCCCCAGAAATGCTAGTCTTTCTGCCTCAGTCCTCTGGGCCACTCACCAGCATGCTGGCAGTCACCGTGCCCTGCCCCTTCCTAACAGCTAACCAGGTGCTAAGATTGTCCCTACCGAGTGTCTCCCAGCCCCAGCACAGGCCAGGCCTCAGCTGTCAAACTGTACTTCTGAAAACTCTCCTGAGAGGCCTCTCTTCTTGAGTCACTTCCTTTCCCAGGATTGTGAATACTACCAGACTACCCTCCACCAGAAATCAAGCCCTTAACATAGTTTGTGCTGTCTGCAGAACTGGACGCTGCCTACCTCCAGGCCCACTTTAACTTCCCATGAATATGCTCCCTTTACTGCATATAAACCGGTCATGTTTCTTACCTCGTGTACTGCTCTAACACCCTACCTATTTGGCAAGCAGTTGAACTATCACTCATTAAAAATATGCCAATAGAAGCAAGCAGTCCTTTTTAGAAAAGTTCTATGTGTGTTTAAAGTTCAGCAATTACATGTACACCTTACTCTGAACCCTTCTCTTGCTTCCTGTCCTGTCCTCCCAAAAGGTTCTACTGCTTCTAAGACTCAGTTCATTAGGATCTCAAATAGCAGTTCTTCCCAGTACCAGCTGATGCCATTACCTGCCCCAAACCTGAAGGCAGGAATGGAGTTCCTCATGCACTCCAATACCATCTGTGTGTATTCTTCCTGCATCTCAAACTGCTAATGATTCCCAGATGGAAACTTTGTACTCTGAAATCACAGCACAACTTTCACCATTCTTGTGTACACAGCCCTGCCTAAGATCTTGTGATGTATTCTAGGCAGAGTGGTGAATGTGTCAAGCATGGTGAGTCTCTCAGCCCTTAAACGCTGCAGCCCAGAGCTGCAGCAGAAGTTTCGGAGTGAGACCATCACCGAGGAGGAGCTGGTGGGGCTCATGAACAAGTTCGTGGAAGACACGAAGAATAAAGTGCACGAGAAGGAAGGCTGGCCCAACACTGCATATGGGGTGTCCAAGATCGGTGTCACGGTCCTGTCCAGAATCCACGCCAGGAAACTGAGTGAGGAGAGGAGAGGGGACAAGATCCTGCTGAACGCCTGCTGTCCAGGGTGGGTGAGAACTGACATGGCCGGGCCCTCAGCCACCAAAAGCCCGGAAGAAGGAGCTGAGACCCCCGTGTACTTGGCCCTTCTGCCTCCTGATGCTGAGGGGCCACATGGACAATTCGTTCAGGAAAAAAGAGTTGAACAGTGGTGAGCTCACCTCACACCTCCACCCATAGTTCCTGTTTGGAACCATAGGCTGTTATGATACAAAGGACATTTAGGTTGTCCTGTTTAACAAAACAAAGAGTCAAACCATCTCACTCAAATATTCAGTACTAACCTAGTGGAATAGCCTACTCACTGAGTGGATGCTAATTCTTTAATGGCTTTTGTGACATTGTCTTTCACTTACCCAGTAGGAAAGGGGAAATGGCTAGAAATAATGAATAAAATAATTTCTGAATAAATGGCTCTTTATGAAAGCCCATTTCTGCAGGTTGTTATTATGCGGAGACTACTCTGCTTCAGAAGTTTTATTAGCATGAAAGCAAGGTCAAGAGGAGAGATTGTGGATCAGGGGTCAGTAAACTCAGAAGGATCCTGATAGCATGTTTTTAGTGCTCTGGGCCACATCATGCAGCTGTGACTCAGGCCTGCCGTGCTGTGACAGGAAAGCAGGCACACGTGACAGCCCAGGAGCAGAGCTGGGTATGGGCCATGAACTCGAGTTCATCAGCCCCTCAGAAAACAACACCATGAAGGCAAAGGCAGCTGCCTAGTTTCTTTTCAAGCCTCAATCATTGTGGAAAACAAAGCTAGCATGTGACATGTGAGTGGTGCTTGTGCAGAACACTTGGCCATTTGTGGCTTTGAGATGAAAGAATGATTGTTCAGCCACCTCGATGTGAATGAAGTATCACAGGGTCTGCAGTATTACATGATTCAGCTAAATGTAGCAAGTAAACACCATAACACAATATCCAGAATTGGAAAGCATTGTTAAATGCATGGGTGTCTGATGATTTTTTTTTTCCAGCTTTTTTGTTTGTTGAAAGTTTGTTTTGTTTTTGGCAGTGCTGGGGATTAAACCCAGGGCCTTCACACTGAGCTATATCCCCAGCCCTTTTTATTTTTTATTTTTAGACAGGGTCTCACTAAGTTTTCCAGGCTGGCCTTGAGCTTGCTATCCTCCTGCCACAGCCTCCTAAAGAACAGGAATTTCAGGCATGTACCACTGAGTTCAGCTTGAGGGCTTTCAAGACGTGGGAAGGCACTGGGGTTATAGTTCAGCAGTGAGAGTACTTGCACAACATATGTGACATCCTGGGTTTGATCTAAGACCTGAACAAAAAGGAAAAAAAAGAGAGATAAAAAGGACCTTGCTTCCTAAGCCATGCCATGCCTCAGTCCTGGGTCCAACCACACATTTTGTTCTTATAGTCACACATTCCCTTTCTGTCCTTTCAGCATTTTACATCTCTTTGTTTTGAGAAGCATTCCAAAAGGATTTAAGTCATACATACGTAGTAAGTTACATTGTGGAGGAATAAAGTTAGAAACCCTAAGCAGTAGCAAGTTGGACAGTCCCTAAGTCAGTTAAATAATGCACTTTTCCATATCTGATCAGAGAAAAATTTGAAAGGGAAGTTTTAAACTATGTGAAAATTTTAACACATCAATGTTAGAGCAAGCCTCTCAAGATGGTTCCTAGAGGGAGCGTTTATGCCACCTCGTGCCCGTACTAGGAAAGACGAACTGTCTCAAATCTATGATCTAGAGTCCGCAGTAAGATAGTACAATAAGAGCAAATGAAGCCCAAAATATGCGAAAGAAAGGAAATTAAGATCAGAATCGGAACTATACAATTAGAGGAAAGGATAAGAGTAAAACAGAGGAGATAGGAAGGGGATCTGAGGATGGTGGAAGACGGAAGAGAGGAGGAAGTAGAAAGGAACAAGATGTGACGCTGTGTATGAACTCCCTGTGATGAATGCCTGTATTATGTATCACAAATATATACTATACTGATAAAAATTGGTTCCACGAGAAAATACACCCAGATGAGACAGGGGTTAATGAGACAAGAGTTAGGATTCTATTAGGCAGTAAGGACAGGACCCAAAGTGAAGTCAGGAATCCTAAACTTGAGTTGTGAGTCACCATCCCCAGGGATCCTACAGAAACATCTGCCAGCTGTTCCGTGAGTGCCTGAGACCTTCCCAGAGCATGGTCAGGCAGGCTGCTGGCTTGTGGCTGCCTGGGCCCTACATGGCACTGCGTGAGCACTGCATAGATCTGACCCTAAAAAATACGGAGTCCCCTGTGGGGAAGAGATCGTATCACTTGCACGATAGCCTCAGCTCCCTTGTAAACCCCTTAGAAACCCTTGGGCAGTGTCCCCTATTCCATGAGTATCCTGCCCAGGACCCGCTCCTGGCTAGTGGTAGTTTTACTTCCTTGCCTTTTTATCTTTTAAATTAATTTTCTAGCACTGTACCTCTATCTGTGGCTTCATTCTTGATCACCAAGGAACACAAGCCCAGTGTTCCAGTAACAGACACATCAAGGAACAAAATATACACAAATTCCCAATATCAGGAATGAGAGAGATGGCCCTATTACAAATGCTAACATTTTATGAACATTTTTTATGGCATATTGTGAATAACGTGACAGTGGATTGAATGATTTAGGTGATCCATACAAAGTTGTTTGCAAGATACTAGTGCTGCCCCAATGAAACTTAGGAAACTTCAGTGGCTGTATACTTTCAACAGGGAGTTTCAAATAATCTTCAGGAAGAAAAGAAACACAAGTCAGGGCATTAGAACACACAGCACCTCACCTGTTGACTTAATAGAACAGATAGAGTTGGGAGGACAGAAGCAGAGGTGGTTGGGCCAGCTCCCATGGAAAAGCCTGACGTGGGGTGACAAGGCAGTTCTCTCCACATCTCAAGCCACTAATCACAGCTACTCAGATAAAACTCACTTGAACTACACTGAAGAAAGTGGATGGATCCCCGCCTGGAAACCAGCACCATGCACTGGCCACTGCCAGAGTGGGGACAGCCAGACCCAGGCCTCTCTCTGTGAGTCAGAGGATTCATGGACTGCAGAGGGAAAGAACAAGGCCTCACCAGGAGGTGGTCCCCACCGAGCAATCATACCATTTTTGTTGTTTTGTTGGGTTGGGTTTTATTCTCTTTTGTTTTGTTTGATTATGTTAAATCTGGTGGCATGAGCAGCTGTTTGAAAGATAACAAGACATATTATGGTAGCCATTTTGGATTTACTATTGGCTTGTTTTGAAGTCCTTTATTGCATTCACTGTTTTGTTTTTATTGTTTCTATACTGTTCTGTTCTGTTCGATTTTTGCTGTGTCCAAAGGTATCTGCAGTTATTTTGAAGACAACAAAAGGCATTATGGTAAAAAAAAAAAAGTGGGTGGAGAAGTTAATTGCCCACAGGCAGCTTGACACACCTCTGGGAGTTCTCTTCCAGAGATTTGTTTTCTGGATACACAACCCTTGCTTGGTATGACCTTGGGGGAAAATGTAGATAGTCTCAGCAAAGATTCCAGTAAATAGCATAACATGCGATAGAGCTTCCCTGCTTTGTGGGGGTTACTGGAAGTCACACGGGTGTATGCAGCTCACAACTGTCAGTCAAAGTTTCATAAAGTCTATTAGATTTAATTTTGAAAAGTCACTCGAGGGGCTGGGGGTATTGTTTAGTGATAGAGAATTTGCCTAGCATGTGCAAGGCCTCTGGTTCAATTCCCAGCACTAAGTTGCGGGGGGGTCACTTGAGGCTTGAAAGTCCATTTCTCTTTATCCTATCTTCCTTCCTCTCAGATATGCAATTTATTTTTGGCTTAAAATATACAATTTTAGCATAAGTGACTCCATATCACTTTGGTTTGTTGGGGCCAGTGCCAATTAATTGGTTCAGCCCATAGTGATGGGCTTCTGTAAATTTTATGTAATAGTTCCCCCACTTTTTTCATGCTCAGTATTTAGGACATTATCATCCCTCTCAGGGGTTTCCAGTCACTTTGGATTTCTGGTCTCAGTAAGCCTTTCATAGGTTACAGCATACGTAGAATTGTGGGGTTTGGGGAGTGTCTGTCATCGCGGCTACTATGGAGCAAATATAAAGTATCAGGGAGACTACATTGACTATCAGGACAGTACAGTACCAAGAGTTGAAGATACACCCCTTAGCCAGGGTCCCCATGAAACAAAGCAGCTAAAATATTCACAGAATGAGGCGGAAGAAGAATCTACTCATTTTAACCAAGTCACTCAATTCATTAATTCTTTTCACCTGAGTCTCCAATGCCTCATATGTTATTCCATGCGTGACAAGAAGTGTCAGCAACAAGCCAGGGCTTTTCTCTTGGGTTTTGCTGAAAGCAATGGTGAGACAAGACAGTGCAAGTTTGCATAAGTTTCAAATGCAAGCGTTTGAGCAAGTCAGGTCAGCGGTGAGATACAGGGGTGTTTCCAAGTGGCTTAGCACCTGGCCCTGGAGTGACCAATGGCAGGAATACTGTTCACTTGCTGTGTGGAGTTTGATAAAGCAAGCAGTGGAGGCAGGGGCTCTACACTGGTTGGTGGGTTAAAATATCAAAGATAACGCTCCAGGCAGTCCCTAACACATAGGTATACACAATACACCCTATGTGTATGTGTGTGCTTTAGGAGCTTAACCTAGGGCTTCATGCATTGCAAAAGATCATGCTGAGCTGCGCCCATATCCAAAAGTGGTGTATTAATCAGTTTCAAATTTCATATATTTTATGATGCTTTGGCATTTGGGAGGGGTCTTGATGGATGGAAAGAGAGCCCCCTTTCAGAGTTTGTGACCCCTGATTGTTGTGTTTTCAAATTTTTAGTTTTATCTTTTTCTTTTTTCCTCCTTGAAATAAAATGGATTAGCCAGGCATGGTGACTCAAGCCTGTAATCCCAACGCTCGGGAGGGTGAGGCAGGAGGATCATTGTGAGTTCGAGACCAGCCTGGACTACAAAGGGAGCTCAAGGCCAGCCTAAACTATATGAGACCCTGTATCAAAAAGTAAAAAAAAAAAAAAAAAAAAAAAAAGAACTTGTGAGTTTCAGGATATAGGAAACAATTTGCCCTGAGTATATTTCCTTTTATGGCTGAATATCTCCTTGTATGATTATGTCACATTATGCTTACCTGTCATTTGGTGGACATTTGAGTTATTTCTCCTTTTTTTTTTTTTTGGTACTGGGAATTGAACTCATGACCTCATGCTTACCAGGCAAGCACTTGAGCTGCTGAGCTAAATCCCCAGCTTATTTCTCCTTTTTGGCTGTTATAAATAATGCTGCTTGAGCAAATATGCACACATGTGTTTTTGCATGAACATGTTTTCATTTCTCTTGGACATATACTTAGGAGTGGAAATACTACTATGTGATAACTCTATGTCTAACTATTTGAGGGGCTCTGAGATTGTTTCCCATTTTAATTTCCCACCAGCAATGAATGTATGAGGGATCCAATTTCTCCACATCTTCACCTGTTCTTGTTTTCACCTATCATTTTAACTGTAGACAGTCTAAGGCGTATGGAGTAAAATCTCATAGTTATTTTTGCTACCAGGTAAACAATCCCCTCAAATCATGAGAAACACAATGAGTAACCATCACCCTGTGAAAGACCAGACAGCTCCCCTTCCCCTCCTTAACCTGAAAAAGACTCTCAACCTTTGATAAGATTAAGAAGCTGATTTGTGAGTTTTGTCCCCCTGCTTCTCCTATTTTCTGGTAAGAATAAACCCTCCTTCCCTACTTGATGAAGTCTTGATGTTGGTCCCACAATTACAAAGGAAGAAAGGGTCCAGTTTGGGGCTGGAATCTGGCAACATTTTAATTATCATTTTCTTAATGATTAGTGTTGGGAACCTTTTCATGAGCATACGGGTCATTTAGATATCATTTCTGGAGAAATGTCTATTCAAGTCCTTTACCCATTTTAAAGTTAGGTTATCTCATTATTGAGTGTCCTGGTTACTTTCTAATTGCTGGCATGAAATACTGGACATCCACAAGTTAAAGGAGGAAAGGTCTATTGTAGTTCACAGTTAGAGAGCTTTTATTATAGACAGCCAAGTTAGGTAGGAATATTATAGTCAGTCAGGTAGGGCTGGGCCCTCAAAAGAGAGTCAAGACTAAAGGTGAAAACATTTTATAACACATCAGTTGGCAGGCAGGCCTCAAGATAACAACAAAAGAACCAGGTCTACATCCTCCCCAAGGGAGGAGGTAATTGATAACACCTGGTCTAATGAAGTCTAGAGAGGCATCAGTTAACTGAATGGACAACCAAGACGTCCCGGATCCATCACCTACCTGTGAAGTTCTTTATTCTTTCCATGCACACTTGCTACATGGCTTGCTTTCCCATTGGATCAATATTAGCTAAGTGGCTATACTTACAATCCTATTGGTTGACCATAGCTGTAACGACCTATGTTGTTACCCTATGTGACCATGTGGCTGTTCTCTGTGAAACTTCCCCTGAGAAGTGGAGTCCTTGGCCCACTCATTTTCCAGGTGTTCCTCTCAGGCAGGAGCTTTCTATCCCTCAATAAATATTTCTTATTTTTAACCTCTATTGTTCCTAGAATTCATTCTTTGATTTTAGAGAACATGAACTTGGCGTATCTGACATCTAACATGTTGGAAGTTATAATATTTCCCTGTGATCACGTTTGGAGCTCCTGATATCATCTCCTGTAACAGTTTCAGACCAGTCAGCTGGCTCCAAGGCAGGGCAACATGGCCAGAGGGACACTGTGTGGG
>RJWM01030355.1:0-23481 GCA_004363535.1 Dasyprocta punctata
GATGACCCCTGCTGCGGGCTTGTTTTCAAGCCTAGGAAGCAAACAACGCCGGATCCCAGCGCACAGAACCTTCAAAAGCAAAATATGGGTCAAGGAAATTCTGAGTCACGGAAAATAAAGACAAGAGTGCCCCCTAGTGGCTCTGAGCGCGCTCGTCCGCAGCGGAGGGGGGATGATGGATAGACCTCTGCTCCCTGGCAATTTTATAGGAAAAATAAAAGGATTATTCATAACAGGAAGCCAAAGTACCTCACTTAAAGTGACAGCCACATATCATTAAGATTTCCAAAGGAGTCATATAAGTTGGTAAAATATTGAAGTATGAAAAGTTTCCATCATAAGTTAAACACTAGTGGATATTTAAAAGTCTCTTACACTCGGTCTTGAGAGGCAATGTCTTCAAATGCCTGGAGCCCAGGCCGGAGGCAATCATATTAGCATGACATGAATGCAGCCATAAATCCAAATTAAATAAGCCAAATGGAATCAGGTTCCACGGCGGTATTTTGCCGTGGTGCCTTCACTCCACAGCTCAATCTCTGACCCTTCCAGTAACCAAAGTAGGCTGCTCCCCGCCAGGGAGAGGAAATGAATCTTCCGCAGCAGACGTTAACGTGTGCAGGCCCAGCAGCTCAGCATCTTATGCCACACTGCTGCCGGGTGAGCCCGGTGGGAAATGACGCCCTCCAAGACATTAATGGCTGCCAAAAACTCCTTTCAGTGATGGTGTCGCAGGCCAGCTTTCCCCGGCCTTCAGGCACGCGGGCCTGTCCTCCGTCGGGACCACGGTAGAGGCCAGGAAAAGGCGGAGGCCACCTCCTGAGAGAGACGCCAAAGAGACCACGGCCCCCAGAACAAACTGTGTGTAAATCAAGTTTTACTGGGACACAGCCGGGTTCATCGCTGCCGTCGTGCTAGGGTTTCCGGGACACACCGGCAGAGACGGGTCCCCGTGACGGAGGTCGCTGGGCCCGAGAAGCCCAGAACACTTAGGATTTGGCCTTGACAGGAAACTGCTGCCGCCCTCTGCACCTCGACTGCGGACAGAAGTCCTGAAACCGAGAGTGATGGGCGTGGGGAAAGAGCCCCCCACACGCCATCCTCTTACCTCTCCGGCCTGCTTCACCTTTGAGTTTTAATGCCACGATTCCCCGAAAATAAGACCTAACAGCCTCGGAGTCTAGAGATGTAAAATGCCGGCCCAGTCGGCCTATCCTGGCCTCCCGTGTCCCGCAGAGCAGCCGCCAGCAAGAGAACAGAGGCAGCACCTTCCCCGGCACACCGGCCATCACCACGGTAACAACCGGCTAGGGCTTATTTTCGGGGAAATGCGGTCAATTTTACCTTTCGTGCAGTTACGTAGCTTCTGCTGACGCTGAGAAGGCTCAGAGGTTCCACCTGCTCCGTCCCCGTGCACACGCAGGAATCCCACTAGCGACATCCCACACAGGGGGGCGGGAGGAGACACGTCACCGTGGCCGGGCCTTTGCCCGAGCCGGCAGTCCTGGGCGCCGACGCCCCCTTCCTCACAGCCCCCGCGGCCAGCTTTTCTGCTGATCACCTTCTGCTCACTGATTTCAAGGCGCTCTTTTCACAGTTTTCCCTTCTAATCTGATACGTTTGACTAATCTTGGTGACATTTCACCAGGGCCTTTTGGTCTCAGGTCTTCCTCCTCTACAGAACCCCCTCGCCTATGAAAGCTCCACACTTTAACATCATTGTGTTTCTCAGTCATTTATTTTTCTGTTTGTTTGGGCTTTGTCCACCCTGCTCAAGAAAACCCCTCTGACCCCAAAGTCATAAAAACATTCTCCAATTTCACAAAAAGATTCTTCGACTTTCTCAACCTTCGTTCTTCGCACGCAGCGCTCACATTCGCCCCACTCACGGATGAGGAATCTGGGGCCCAGACACCGAGCGCATGGTCTGCTGTAACTGGGTCCAAGTCCCGGCTCACAGACCACATGGCAGTGCTCCCCACGCGTGCGCCTCCTTTCGGAACTTGTTTGCATTCGACACCCCGCCTGAAGACTCCTCCGTACTGATGCGCAGAGACCCCTTTCTCTTACTGAACAGTATCCCGCTGTCCGAACGAATCAGCCTTCTGGGTTTGAGTACTGGGGGTTGAACCCAGGGCCTTCACACTGCTCTCCATCCTTGGCCTTTTTTATTAGTGTTACTTTTCATTTCAAGACAGGGTCTCACTAGGTAGCTAAGCCCAAGCCGGGCTCAAACTTGGAATCCTCCTGTCTCGGCCTCCCAGAGTGCTGGGATTACAGGTGTGTCCCACCATGCCCAGCTCATAAATCAGTCTATCAGTCCGCTCCTGGGAGCAGAGAGGTGCTCTGAACCCCTGACCATGAAGAGTTTCCAGGAGCAGCCCTGTGCGCGCCTCCACGCAGAGACGCATCGGTTATTCCAGCAGTGCCCGGACACGCAGCGCTCCAGGCTGCAGGACGAGCTGAACACCACACGCACGTGCACACGCGCACACACAGGCACACACATGCACACACACGCACGCACACCTGCATGTCCACGTGTCTTTGCACCACTGGACAGCGGGCTTGGACGGTGAGGGACAAGGTCTCTCGCTCTATTTTGCATTTTCCTGATCATCGCTGAAACTGAGCACATTTTCATACGCTTATCCCTTACTCTGGTTTACTACTCTGTGAATTTTCTCTTCCTAGCTTACGTTCATTTTTCTTTCTTCCTCATTCGGAGGAATTTTCTATAATCTTTCTTCTTTCTAATCTAATTCTAAGTTTAAAATTCCTAGAGTTTTGGGGTTTTTTTAAATGCATCTGGAATTTATTCTGTGCCTGCTATGAAACCAGGGCTGAATTTCCTGTCTTCCACATGGACAGCTGATGGTGCCCTGTGGGCAGTGGAGTAACCGCTCCCAACCCAGTCTCCAGAACCTACTGGCATTAACTGGCGCTCTGCACTGAGCCAAACCTGCCTAGCAACGTATGACAAGATGAGATAGATAGAAAGTCCTGTTACCAACCTTCTTAGTGCTTCCCGCTAGATTTTTGAATTTCCTGTTAACAACACATATAAGTGTTTCATTAACCCCAAGATGGGGCTGATGACTTGGAACCGAGACGCCCATCAGTCCACCAGCATAAATAAAAGCGTCTGCCTTCCGAGTTCCTCGGTGCTAAGTCTCTTCCATCCGGCTCAGTCCCACTTTTCTGCAATGTGGGCGGGGGCGGGGCGTCTCAGGTACCAGGTGAGAGGGAGGTAAGAGGACTCAGTTCTGGGTGCTGTCACACAGTGGGAACTACAGGTAACCATGACGCACCAGAAGACAGGATCCTGAACGTCCGTGCCACAGAGAAAGGGGAACGCTGGGGTCTGGGCACACTGACCTCCCGGATCCCAGCTAGCAGAGGTGCATGAGTGTGGGGCACCACCCCGCACCCCACAGACACGAAGCATTACTATGCGTGGATTAAAAACAGGACCGGAGCTGACAAAGACACTGGAATTAGCACGAGGATGGTAACGGAGTTTACACCGCATCTGAAATGACTCTGGCGCAAAGGTGCTGCCGCCCACGCGAACGGCTCCCACAGACATGCGGCCGCACCTCAGGGGTGAGGGAGCCCATGCAGAGGCCCCCACTGTATGCCTGAGGCGCACAGTGAGGGGAAACAGAATCCAGAGGGCAGTCAGTTACACGTAAAATTTGAGAACCATAAACACAACAGTTAAACCCTTCAGAGCATGGGCTTCTATGAAAGGAAGGAACCGACTACAACGTGGTCTGTCCCAAAGAAACAGACTTAAGTTTGGGGACCTGAATCTTCTCACTGAGCTCAGAAAATCCCAGATCATGAAGACAGAGGTCAGTGCACCAGGCTCTGGGCCCCAGAAAGTTCAGTTCAACCAGATCGGTTTCTGCAAACTACGATCTAATCTCAGCCCCTGAAGAGAACCACCCACAGTGGCAGAATCACGGGCACCCCTGTGCCAGGGCTCATGGGCCACAGCCAAGAAAAGCGGGCGCATCCTGCCCGGACCAGGCACCGACGCTGAGACGCTGCCCTCCTCTGCATGCCCACCCGGACCCGCAGGAAGGCCAGGGCGACTGCGTGGCTGAGGTCGGCACCTCGTTTGCCAGGAGGGCTCCTGAGCCCAGGCCGGGGCCGGGGCCTGCGCAGGTGGCTCCAAGGCCGCCCCTCCCTGCAGCTCCGTCACCACGGTGGACTCCCACGGGCGCTCTGCTTCCCAAGCCCAGGGCACAGCCAGCCACAGCGCCCCGCACCTGCACTCCTGCGTGCGCATCTCCACCCCGGGCGCCAGCACGGCCCCTTGGCTCACGCCCCGCCCTGACTCTCCTCCACAGAGCCACACCCTCGGGCCCCAGGTCCCCAAGTCTCGAACCCTGCTCCAGGTGAGCTGGAGAAGCTTTGCCGACAGTGCAAAGCTGAGCTGGCCTCGCGGTCCTCACCAACCCTTGGGGGCACAGGTGACAGCGCAGGGCCAGGCTTTATCACACTGCCCACCTCTTACGACAAAAGCCAACTGACCGATTCGAATCAAGGCCCCCTGTGGGTGGCCATGACCTGTCAACATGGTGACACCGCGCTGGCCCGGGTTTTCCCGCAGGAAGAGGGCGCACCACACCACCATGTGCTTGGGAACCCAGCCCCAGCCGTGGGGAATGCTCACCTGTGGGGGACGTGGGAGGCGTGGGGGGCCTCCTGCACGGCCGTCGCTCCGACTGGGGCCCCTGGGTGCGCGCTGCAGGGGTGTCCAGGTGCTCCTCGGGGCTCCTCGAGAACTGGAACTGCACCGTCCCTGCCTCCACCTGCTTCGCCTGCAACAGAGCCAACACAGCCATGGCCCGCCTCAGCCGCTGCCGGGGGCCCACCAGCCGACAGGGGATCGGTGAGTACGAGATTATTAATCCAGGATAAAAACCAGCCATGTGGCATTAAAATCCCAGATCATATCGGATACTCCAGAATGGAATTTACCTGAGTAGAAATATATTTTACATCTGTTCAGTAAGTCCCAATGTTCAGTTTCTTAATTAACACGTGAAGCTGACTTTTAATTTTGCGTGCAGTTCCACGGGTTTTAACACAGGCATGAATGCGGGCAACCAGCACCGGTCAGGGTTTGGGCTGGCGCCACCCCTTGAGCTGGGGCCCTCAGTGGCCACACCCCCCACCCACCTCCCAGCCCCCAAGTGTGGTCTTGGTGAGAACGTGCAAACAAAACTGTAAGGTTTATAAACACAGAACTCTTCTTGTTCTGGGAATTGAACCCAGGTCCTGGAGCATGTTAGGCAAGTGCCCTAACGCTGAGCTATATCCCCTGGCCTTTTTTAAATTTTATTTTGAGGCAGGCTATCTTACAAAGCTGCCTAGGCTGAGGTGGAACCTAAAATCCTCCTGCCTCAGTCTCGGAAGGAGGTGGAATTATAGGCATACACACCCTCACGCCAGCTACAACATAGGACTTTTGAGACTGGCTCTTTCATTCAACATGGTGCAGAGGAGAGTCATCCAAACTGTCGTACGCATACCGACAGTCCACTCCTTTTCATTGCTGAGTAGTACTCCACCGTGTGGATGTAACGCTGGTTCCTGTTTATCACCCATTAGGAGGAGCGGGGTTCTTGCCAGATCAGTAACTATAAACACAGCCGACTCCACTGCGGCCGTTAGGTCTCCCCATTGTCCCGGTCTCTGAGGCTCACGGAACGGGAGGGGAAGGCCGCCCAGCGGGCAGTGACAGGTCCCGCCGCGCGGCTCATGAGCTTCGCTCTGCCCAGAGCTCTTCTCACACATGACGCCGAGTTTTCTCTGAGGCTTTTCCCGGGGCAGCGGTTTTGGCCACGGCTGCGGGAATGACCGCAGTGGAGTTCCGAGTGGAGAATGCAGAGCAGAGCGCCACCTTGCAGGGGCCCCCACCGCGTACCACGTGTTATTCTTTTCACGTGACATCAGACTCGATCCGCAAAGATTCTGTTTAAGTATTTTGCATCTGTTGATGAGAGCAATGGGTCCCCCGTTTTGCTTTCTCAGTACGCGCTGATTTTAATCAAGGTAATGCCAGCCTCGTCTATGAACTGGGAACTAGGGCCGGGGATGTAGCTCAGCGGCAAAGCGCCTGCCTGGCAAGCGTGGGGTGGTGAGTTCGATCCCTGGTACCAAAAAAAAAGTACACTGGAGGATGTGTGTAGGTTATATAAACCGGGAACTGCATCTCTTCTGTTTTCTAGAAGAAACCGCATAAAACGGATGGTGTTTCTCCTTTAAATGTCTAGGAGAAGGCAAGATGAACAGGCCTGGAGATCTATTTCCCTGCGAGGTTTTAAATAATGACTCACATTTCTGTCACCGTTACAGAAATGACTCGGGGTGCCCGCTCGACTGGGGTGAGCTCTGGCCACGGAGCGATGACAGGAATTCGCCGCCGTTTCAGGACCCACGGGCAGACCTGCTCTCGGCTTTCCCTGTGCGGGCTGCAGCGCTCGCGTCTTTCATTCCTAGCACTGCGATTTGCGTTCTCTTTTTTCCTTGCCGTCTTGTCAGAAGCTCATCAATCTGATGGCTCTTTTCAAAGAATCAGGTTTCCTGGTCCATTTTTTTCCATTTTTTTTTAATCCACTGTGTTTCTGTTTTTAATTTCAGTGGTTTCTGCTCTTTGACTCTTCTTCTTGCTTTAGGTTTATTTTGCTTTTCTGGTTTCTAAAGGCAGAAGATTACACTGATCTAAGTTTTTTGTTCCAATAAAGGGACTGAGTGCTGCAAATTTCTATCTAAGCATGATTTAGCTGCACCTTACACATTCTGCAATGTTGTGTCTCCATTTCTGTTCAGATCAAAATACCTTCTGTTCTCTCTTGAGGTTTCCTCTTAGACTTACGGATTAGGTAGAAATGTGTTGCTTGGTGATCTTCTGTTTGCTTGTTGTTGCTGTTGTTCTCTTTCGTTTTGTGAAACAAGGTGTTGCTACATAGTTCAGGGTGGCCTTGAATTCACTCTGTAGCACAGGAAGGCCTCAAACTCATGGCAGTTCTCCTGCCTCAGCTTCCCACGTACTGGATGTTTAGTAATCTCTATATTTTTATTGTTAATGATTTTTGTTTAATTCCATTATGACCAGAGATTATACCTTGCATAACTTCGATTCTCGTTAGATTTATGACTGGGACGGGATCTGCCTGGTGACCGTTCCTTGTGCACTTGGGAAGCCCACTCTGCCACTCTTAGGTAGAGTGCCGGCGAATGCCGACCAGACTCAGCTGCGGGAAGACGTCTCCCAGCTCCCTCCACCCCTAAAGGCTTCTGTCTACTGAGGAGCGGCAAAGGCTCCAGCCTCCACCGGGGATTTCTCTGCTGCTCTGTTCGGTTCCTCCGGGTCTGCTCCGTGTACTCTGAAGCTCTCTGCCCAACACAAACACTTCCAGGATCATGACGTCGTCTCGGTGACCATATCTTTCAGCAGATGTGGTATCTCTCTCTGTTTCTTGACACTTCCTTGGCTCCAAAGTTTACTTTCCATGATATCCACACAGCCCTCCAGTTCTCCGTGAATGCGTATGTGGAGTGTGCTCCATTCTTTTACTTTTAACCTATGACTTTCTATTTATTTGTTTATGTTTCTTTGTTGTTTGTCTGAGACAGTGTCTTGCTATGTAGTTCAGGCTGGCCTTGAACTTACTAGGTACCCCAGGCTGGCCTCAGACTTGAGGCACTCTTCCTGCCTCAGCCTCTTGAGTGCTGAGATTACAGATATGTGCCACCATACCCAGTTACGTGGTTATATTTAAAATAAAAAGCTTCTTTTTCATTCAGTCTAACAACCTCCGACTTCTCAGAGCATACCCAGACAACTGACACTTAATGTAAGTATTAGTACATCTGAATTCAAGGCCACCATTTTGTTACTACCTGCTCCTGGTTTTTTTTTTTTGTTTGTTTGTTTTTTTTGTCTCATTTCCCTTTTCTGTCTTTGTTATGGTTTGTGTCTGGATGTCCCCCTCAAAGCCTCATGAGCA
Organism: Dasyprocta punctata; assembly: GCA_004363535.1. Classification (NCBI taxonomy): domain Eukaryota; kingdom Metazoa; phylum Chordata; class Mammalia; order Rodentia; family Dasyproctidae; genus Dasyprocta; species Dasyprocta punctata. Next base: position 8,028 of record RJWM01030355.1, read on the forward strand.
CATGGGTGTCGGGGGGGTGGCTTTCAAAGGTGGCTGAATCTAGAGTTTGCGATTGGTTCAGGGCTGCGATGGCAGTGTGAGTGCTGCACCCACCCGGGGCAGGCAGCCTGCATACAACAGAAGGCAGGCAAAGAGGCTGGCTCCTCCCTCTTGCCCCCGTTGCTCTTGGTATCTGCCACTGCCACCACGAACGGCTTCTCCTCTGCCGCGCCACCCTGCCTTGCAGCCAAATGACTATGGACTGAAACCTCCACAAACTGTGAGCTAAATAAACCTTCCTTAATTCTGGGCATCGGGTAGTTTGTCCCAGCAATGAGAAAGAAGAGTAACCAAGACAGTCTTCTTTTGAATTATCTCATTTTGTCTATCTGCTTGGTTTTTAACTACCTATTTCTAGCTTATTTTGGTGACTGCTTTAGGTTTTAAATATAAATTCCTGCTACATGGGGTGACACACGTCTGTAACCCCAGCATGTTGGAGGCTGAGACAGGAGGACTGCCATGAGTTCAAGGCCAGCCTGGACTATACAGTGAGTTTAAAGTCAGCCTGGACTGCACAGCAAGACCCTGTCTCAAAAAACAAACAAAAAAAAAGGACTCAAGAACAAAAGAATGTTCTCTCTCCTCATCGCTTGTGATGCTCCGTATTTCCACCTGGCACCCCCTGCTGTCTGTCTGAAGAAACCCCTCCAGCAACTGCTTTAGAAGATGGCTACCGTGGATGAAACCCCTCAGCTCCCACCCACCCTGCAGGTCTGTATGCCACCCTTGCCCCGCCGTGGGTCTCGCTGGGGTTCGGACTCCGGGTTCCAGGGCTTCCTGCTCACACCTTTGAAATGTCCTTCCATGCCCTTCCAGCCTCCACGGTTTCCGACAAAGAATCCAGTCATCTGCATGACCCGTTCTCTGTGAGGAGGGTACCTTTCTTCCCATGGCTGTTTTCAAGATTATTTTCGTTGTCTGTAGTTTCCAGCAGCTTACGACATGTCTAGGTGTGGATCTCCACATTTCTCTTTGGGGTTCACTCAGCTTCTTGGATCTGTAAGTTTATGAGTTTTGCCAAACAATGGTTTTCAATGATTACTTCCTCGTATGTCTTGTTCCGCACCACATGCCTTCTCTTCTGGGACGCTGCGGACACAGGGTCAGTCCTTTGGCTCTGCCCCACAGGGCGCTCTGTCCACTGGCTTCCAATCCATCTTCTCTGTTGTTCCAGCCCGACTGACGCTGCTGATTTACCTTCAGGCCCGTGGGCACTTCTCCCACCACCATCCTGCTATGGAGCCTACGCGGTGAATTTGTAATTTTGGTTCCTTCATTTTCGATTCTAAACTTGCCACTCCATTCTTTTTCCTATCTTCTGCCTCTCCACTAAGACTTTCCATCTTTCCATTATTGCAGCCATGTTTCTAGAATGTTCTTACTTACAAGTGCATTTTTATAATGGTTGCTTTAACATCCTTGTCCTGTAATTCCAACACGTGTCATCTCAGTGTTGATGTATGCCAAATGTCTTTTCCCCAACAAGTAGAGATTTTCCAGGCTCTCTGCGTGCCAATCAATTGCAGACTGCATTGTGAACATTCTGGATATTCCTTATGAGAAGCTGAGGCTGACTTAGATCCCCTGAGGAAAGGCTGTAGAGAGTTCTGCTAAAACAGAGCCCAGCCCGTGGGTTCAGGCTGTGGTTTCTGAGCAGCCTCCTGTGGGCTGTGGGTCCCCTGTCAGTGATGTCCCCAAGGCCTGGGCAGCGCCCACAGTCTCTCCTACCCGTGCTCCTCCTGGGGGCGGCTCTGGGACAGGTGGGATCTGCCCACAGGTCAGTTCTCAGATCCACACGCCTGCAGCTTGGAACGAGCCCAGGCTTCTGGCCATCGCTGCAGGCTGCTCCTGAGCTCCTTCCCAGTCCCCTGCAGCCCCGGGGCCTCTGGATTGTCAGGCCGGCCCTGCCGTGCTGCACGCTTCCTGAGCCAAACCACAGCTAAGCAGAGAGAGCTGGTGTGAACAGACAGAGGTGTGTGAAAGAGCTGGCGGCCTCATCTATCGTTACTGGAAGTCACTGTGTAATGTCTACAATTGACAAACTAAGAAATTGCAATAAAAGCATATTATCTGGAAAGCAAAGGTAAATATCCTAAGTCACAGTGAAGAACTGAAAGCAGCAGCTTCTAGAGACACCAATTTTTTTTACAAAGCAGACAATCATTTACTCAGGGGAAAAAGACAGGAGTTATTTAAAAAGAAAACATTATCATGATGCGTTACTTGGTTTCCCAGTAAACAATCGTAAAATAATCATTAACGACATAAACCCTAAAATCCCCTTAGCCAAAGACTGTGGGATATTCGTACCACTTCTGCTTTCCTTAATCTCTGCCACGCCTATTCACCGGTTAACTCCACGACACCTGGGAACTTGCAGGTGCTCGATGAAAGGTCACCGGATGGGCGCAGGACCAGATATGCGGCTGGGTCACCTGGCCGGGCAGAGATGAGGGCACCCGGGTTCCCAGCAGGTCTGCCCTGACTGGGAAACATGTGCGGGAGCCCATCGAGGCCAGGACACATGCTGTCCACTGGCTTTGTCAATTCTGTCAGCTTAGGCCAGTGATCCTCTCCCTGGGGCCATTTAGCCCCCCAAGAGACAGGAAGCAGTGTCTACCTGCACTATGGGCTGTGACACCTGGGGGTGTCCCTGGTACTGGATGGCTGAGGCCAGGGCTGCTGCAGGACACCTCAGAGCACACGGCAGCCCTGGCCAGGACGCTGCCCCAGCCTGAGCAGAACTGGGGCTGAGAGACCGTGGTGCAGTCTCGGCCTTGGTGTCCCAGGGACAGGCGACCTTCAAACCCTCGTGCCACACGCGGTCTGCACAATTACAAAAGACGGCAGGGAACCGGCACAACCAGCCAAGAAGCAGCCAGAATACACACACGTACACACACACACAGGCACACAGGAAGCGGGCCGGCAGGAAGGCGACGGCCTCGGGATTTCTGACGGCAATTCTCTAATACAGGCTCCAGCTGGGCCGTGCGGGAACGCAGCGAGATCCGGCCCCATAATGAGAGACATTCCTTACGAGAAGAGCTGCAGTCAGCTGTTCCTTTACCCGGGCCCCCAAAGCATCGTCCAGATCATAAATATAATATCTGCTGCCAGAGTCAGCACAGAAGTGACGCACCGGGAGAGCAGGTACGGCCTCTCCCTCAGAAAAACGAGGAGACTGAGGGCTAAAAGGCCCCGTCAGTTCTGTGACACAGGCGTGTGACCGCAGGGGCCCCGCTACCCCTCACAGCGCCAAGACGGACCCCACACACAGCCAGGGTGTGGGGGGCCTCAGCCATCTGAGAATGACCCTCCAAGGCCACCCCTGGGCAGGAGCGGCCCGGGGCCGAGATCCCTGCACCCCCCTCCTCCTGCCCGACGCTACCGGCTTTGTAGATCAGAGTTTGGGAAGATGCGTTTCACAATACGTTTTCCAAAACCTGGGGATTTCTGCAATGGACCTGCGTCCGTACAGCTGACAGCAGGGGCCACAGAGGGGACTGACAGGTCACACGGACAAGCGGGGCGGGGGGCTGACAGCCAGACCCTGGGCCAGCTCCGCCCCACTGCTCACCTGCCTGACAGGGGCCGCAGGAGGCCCCACCCCGGGCCCCCGAGGGGAGCACAGCACGGGAGTCAGGGGGCTCCTCACACCCCACCACGAGGTCGCCGGCGGGGCACAAGGTCAGGATCAGAGTCTGCATCTGTCCAGGATGCGACCTCCCTTTTGCCCTTTCCAGGGCCCATCCACGACATGAAAACATCTGCTCATCCCACAGCTGCAAACATTCGTCCACGTCTGGTTCTGCACACGAGCTCGCCAGGAGCGCTCTGGAGAACAGGTGCGCGCGAGAAGCATCGCGTTACCTCCTCGGAGCTCCTGCTGTCCCAGGGCGCCTTGTAGACCAGGCAGTGCAAGGGGTTGGGCCCGGGCCCGCCCTGCAGAGGCAAGGTGACCCTTCCGTCACTGGCATCCAGCTCGGGGGTCCAGACAGCCCAGCGGACCATGCGCATGCTCGCCAGGTTGGACAAGGATGAGACGGGCGCTGCCTGGAGTTAGAGAAAGGAAATCGCGTGTGAGTTATCACGAAAACCACCGGGAAGCCAGCGGACATGTACGATTCACCCGGAGACCGGGGAGCAACGGGCGTGGGCCACCAGGCCCATTTTACATGAGAAGGCACTGAGGCAAGGGACCCGGCAACTGCCCAGCAGCCTAACCGGGCCCCTTCCCACCCTCCTCTGGCTCCCTCCCCGAAGTCCAGCACTGCATCCGTGCTCCCGTTCCCACGAGGACGTGTCTGCCAGTTTCCTAACACTGCACGTCGCAACTTCTCAGCTCCGTCTGGAAGCCCCTGAGGCCAGCGCCTTCCCCGGGAGCGGGAGGAAAGCGCAGGTGTACACCCCAGGGGGGTTATGCGTTTCCTAACTGCGACTCTGCCCAGGGAGGTCAGCGAGGTGGAGCTCTATGTACTGTTCCTTCCCTCGCTCCATCACTGGCCACATGAAAGGAGGGGACCCAAAGGGACCCCTGGGGCAGCCACGCATGAGACAAAAGTCACTTCCACGAGGTTGGCGCCAGGTCTTGACTCAGCAAAGTCTTTTACGGTCACCCCTTTTATCCATTTACGTATTTTTAAAGTCATGGGGCGACTACAGCTGAGCTCAGGTCTGTGTTGGAGACGGGGCTGTCCCTCAGCTGGGCACTGAGCCCCGTGGTTCACACCCGGCAGAGGGCTTCGGAGGTGACGGGGCCCCAGCCCCTGCGGTGCCTCTGCGGCCCTCTTGGTAGGCGGAATGCATTCACGCAGCCAGGGTGGGGTCTCTGTTCCTCGAGGATGACCCGGTGCCTGTCCCGCGCAGGTCTGGGCTGCTCCTCTCTTTCCGGGCCACCCCTTCCTGCTGCAGCCATGCCACCCAGGTTCGTGCTCTCCAGCCACAGTTAAGCTCATCTGGGCGCCCTTGGGTGCCTTTGCCGACTGGCGGCTCCTCCCCGGCTCTGCCGGCTGTGAGGGCACTGGCGGCACAAGGTCACAGGGAGACTGGAGAAGGAGCTGGGAGAGGCGCAGAGGAAACGGCCATGAGCCAACAGCCACAGGCCAGGGACCAACCTGCAGGAGCAAGGGCGGCCCCACCGGGGCCTCAGAGGAGCCCGGCCCGAGCATGACACCCTGAACCAGGCCGCAGAACTGACACTGGGCCTGTGGCCTCGGAAGTGTGGAAGGGAACTCACTCTGAGCTGCTGCCTGGGCATCGGCAGGGTGACCCCGGGAACTCACACGGACCCCAAAGGCTCTGCCCACGGCTAGTGAACTCACAGACAAGTGAGAGCAGGTGCTACCGCGTGCACGTCAGCGTCCGTGAGTTTTCAGCACGAGCTTTTTCTCCTGCACCACACCAATGACCAACGACTCTGGGCACTGTCCTGCTGGGCCCTCTCACCACAAGTCAGGTCCCACGGGGAGCCGGCCTGGGCACCCCGGCTGGCCCTGCTGCTCTTGAGCCTCAGAATGAAACAATCGCCTAAAACCAGCGCGTGCCACACGCTAGGAGCCTCACGGAGAGCTGGTCCAGCTTTAAAATCGTAAGAACGATCATCCACGAAAGCAAAGCACAAACCCGGGGCGGCGGGTAGCACAGAGCAGAAACAGCGCAAAGAGGAGAAGCAGCCCATGCTCCCAAGGCAGCAAGCCGCACTGGGACACCTGAGGGCCTCCAGGGACAGGGAGACAGCGGCACCCCATCCAGGAGGAGGGGAGGCCGGGTCCACGCAGCACCCACACTCGGATCCATCCTGGCGACACACAGGAGGGGAAGCACAGAAAAGAAGCTGCCAGCCTGGGACACACGAGCAGGTCCTCCGCGGCCGGGACTCGGGGCGCACAGGCACCAGGGATGCGACTGTCGGATGGCACTGGGGGGCCGGGCTGCTGCTCAGTGAGTGCCGGGCCCAGGCTCCACGCCCGTGGCAGATGGACAGACGGGCAGGCGGCAGGCAGACGGGCGAGGTGAGCGCTGAGAATGGGGGAGGATGGAACTGGAAGCGAGCACGGTGACAGAAGGGCCCACCTGTAGCTCAAGCACATAACTTCACACGTTGGGGGGCGGACGCCCAGGACCACGCCCCAGCCCCAGGTGGGAGAGGCGCAGGCGAAGCCTCCGGTCCCTGTGGCCGGCTGTGCTCCGTGGGGTGTGGAGGACAGCCCTGAAACCACCACGGCGATGGTGACAGTGACCGGGGACAGTGACAGCCCTGCAGCTGCGTCCTCTCTGCAGAAGGAGAGCATGCAGGCCCGGGCCCTGAGGAAGGCACTGAAGGTCACGAGCTGGGGGAGGGGCGGGTATGTCCATGCGTGCGAGGTCCCCCAGCTCTGTCCACTGAAAAGGCTCAGGCACAGACGCACGCCCAGCACCCGGACCTTGACTCCTGACATGTTCTTTGCCTTCATGAAGAACCAGGGCTCCTGGAATTCAAGAGCGGTGAGCAAGCTTCGCTGTCCAAGGGAGCAGAAGGAGACGCGACCACCCAGCAAGCACCACCCCGGGGAGGCCACCGACGGGGAACGGGCTCAGGGAGGGAGACGCCCGGCAACTGCGGGCTTCCGTTCTCACTGAGCCTCGGCCCGGCCATCGGCGGTGGCAGACCTGCCCCGGGGAAGCGCACGCAGGACTGGGCGGGCGGGTGTGTGCGAACCTGGAGGAGCGTCACGGTTCTTCTGCGAATCTAAAACTGTTACAGGAATAAAATGGATGTTTTTAAAGGCAGAGCGTGGGTCACCACAGCTCCCCGCAGGAACAGCAGATTTCCAGGCGAGAACAGGGACAAGGTCAGGTGCCCCGGGGCACCCTGTTATGCCAGGCAGCAAAGGGCTGCAAGAACAGGAAGGCTGGAGGTCACCTGGACCCTGGGGCAGCCTGAAGGGACCCCTCCGGCCACACCTGGGGCCACTGGGGTGCTGTAATCATCACAGACAGCGAGTTAACACGAGCGGCAGCACCCAGGGACCGGCCTGCCAGTCCTGCAGTGCGGATGGGCGGCCCTGGGGACGTGCAGGGCGTACCGGGCTGGGTGCTCCTTCTGGGCGGGGCACGGAGGATGCCACCGGGGGACACCTGTGAGGCCCCCAGAGACTGCTGACAACGGAGATGTCACAGCACAGCTGGCCGGATGGCCGCTGGTGGACATTGTGTGCCCCGGATGTGAGGCCCGGAGGAGGGGACAGCTTCGCTCACATGGTGTCCTGGCCAGCAACAATCAGGAGGAAACAGAGAAATCTAAGTAAGGAGACATCTAGAAACCTGTCACATTTTTAAAAGGAAGGAGACTGATAATAAAAACAATAAAATCACAAAAAACAAAGAAAGGTGGAGAACAGTTCCAGGTTCAAAGAGACCAGACGTGGAAACTCAACACAACCCAAGACCCTGGGCTGGATCCTGTCCTGGGGGAGAAATGCCATCAAGGGTTGGGTGGGAACAGGGACGCGGACGGGGGACAGAAGCACCAGCCGGTGTCACCTGAGCCGTGGGGACGGCTGCACTGCGGTCACAGAGGAAGAGCCGCATCCTCGAGAGACGCTGAGGGACGCCAAGGAAGGCTCAGGGTCAACAGCACCAAATGCTCGGAAAAATACGGGAATGGGTGTGCGCACACGCACACGCGCACACACACACACACACACACACACGGGCAGGGGACAGGAAGCAAACGGGAGAAAGCAAACACGGCGACCGTCAGCCGCAAGCGAACCTGGGTCCAGAGCAAACCAGAGCTCTTTGTATTTCCACAAATTATCAGTAATTTGACACCATGTCCAAATAAAAGGTCTAAGGAAACAAAACGAAGTCCCATTATGTCTTTTTTATAAGCAACAGTGTTAAGAAAATAGGCAAGATACAAGCTATAAAAAGTACTCGTACTACATGTGTTTGCCCCAGAACTTGTTCCCAACCATACAAAAGAAGCTCCTGCTGATTTGATAATGAGACAGGCAACCGGAAACAGAAAGGGGTGAGACGGCGAAACGGCCGCTCCGCAAAGACGGTGAATCACCACCAAAACACACGCCTGAGAACTCAGCATCGCTGGGGTTCAGGAAGCACAAATTAACACTGCAGAAGTGCCCGTCCCACTTCCAGGGACAGCCAGAGGAAGACTGGCCAGGCCACGCCATGGGGAGCTGGAACACTCACTGCCACCAGTCCCTTGGGAGCACCAGCACTGGCTCCCCGTGACCCAGCAAGGCAGCCCCAGGCCAAGGCAGGCCAGCAGCCCAGGAGCTGGAGCAGGAAGGGCCCAGCTGGAGCCTTCAAAGGGCACTGCCCAGCCGGGCATGGTGGCGCACGCCTTTAATCCCAGCACTCAGGAGGCTGAGGTAGGAGGAGCGCTGTGAGTTCGAGGCCGGCCTGGGCTACAACACGAGCGCAAAGCTGGCCTGAGCTACATAGTGTGACCCTGATTCAAAAAAACCAGGGCCAGGAGTTTGGCTCAGTGGCTTAAGTGCTTGCCTGGCAGGTGCAAGGTTGTGAGTTTGATCCCGGTGCCACCCAAAAAACAAAACAAAACAAAAACAAAGGGTGCTGCCTGCTGCCACCTTGCGCTCAGCCCAGGGATGGCAGGCCTCGGGCCTCCAGACCTGTGAGACACTCTTTCCGCTGTCCGTGAGGCACCGAGTGGGTGGCAGTTTGACACAGCAGCCGGGGAAAGCTGGTGCAGTGCTGAGGCCCCAAACCAGCGACTGCAAAGGCTGCAGGACCCGAGGGGGACGAGCGGGGACTTCCACAGCGATGGAGGTGGCGGCGGCTGCAGGTGCGCACAACAGCCAAGGCTCACCTACGGGGTGCTCAGCTCTGCACAGTGCAGTGGGGGTTTTAGTTTAAGAACAAATTGCCCAGAAATTCCTGAGACCAGGTCCCTCCCTGATGTGCCCGGCCTGAGAGCCCACAGAGGCCCTCGCTGTTGCCCAAGCTGACCTGTGTCCAGTTTCCATCTCTAGTAACCACGAGTCTCCACTAATGCACCCACTGCACGGTGCATGTTGGGGTGAGGAGGCCGGGCCATACGGGGGACAGGCTCTGTGTCACGTGCCCAGGACAACTCCGCCTGCCTGGCTCCCAGGGAGAAAGTCCTTGGCTTCCTGCTGACTCCACAGATAGACGACGCCCCCCTGGAGGCCACACGGCTGGGCAGGAAGGCAGAGTTCATCAAGCCCACAGCAGCAGAGTAAAGACGGCCAGTGATGGAGATGCAGGATTCTCGATGACACACACGCCCTATGCAGGGCCTGCGCTTCCTCCCGTCCCTTCCCTGAGCTGTGGGAGGTTCTGAGCCAACTAAAGGCCACAAACCTGCAGCCCATTCGCAAGGTGGGTCCCAAGAGGCCTTTTAATATCGGAAACAGCCTCGCTTCTGGAGGAAGGCCAGCTGTGCTTAACCTAGACATGGAAGGTCAGAGAGCAGAAGAAGCTTCGGCAAGGGAGGCAGCACCTGCAGGAAGCCACTCCCTTGTTCTCCCAACCTGGGGCCCAACCTGGGGCCCAGCTCGGGCCGGGAGACGCCTTAACAGGGGTCCGTTTCCTGAACGGGGTGCTGTTGTGCACCGTCCACTTCTAACAACAGAAGATGAGCACTGTCCACCCGTGCTCACTGCTATCTGACGAGCTCGAGAAATTTCTTTCAAGTTCTGAGTGCAATCACGGTATATGCGGCAAGGTGCCGAGCAGACCCAGGCACTCTTCGGAGATGAAATATCACGAGGTCCAGGGTGCACTCTGAAACGATCCAGGAGAAGCAGCAGAAACCAGACTGGCCCTGCACAGGAAGCTCAAGGCTGGTGCCAGGGACACGGGGTCACTGTGTTTCTCTCCCCCTGTGTTTATGTTTGGCATTTTCTGGAATAAAAAAGTATTTTTAAAATGTGCATGCCAGCAGGGCATGGTAGCACCCTCCTGTAATCCCAGCATTCGGCAGGCTGAGGCAGGAGGATCGCTGCAAATTCGAGGCCAGCCTGAGCTATAAAGTGAGTTCAAGACCAGCCTGGACTACATGGCAAAACCCTGTCTCAAAATAAGTAACTAAATGTGCATGCCAAAGTGTTTGTGGGTGAAATGAAGTTAGGCCTGCAACATGCCTCAGAGCGACTTGAAGGGGATGTGGAGAGGGACAGAAAAGTAAAAGCCCCAGGAAGGCAAGAATTGGGGGTGCTGCCTGGGTCCGTGTTTGTTTAAAATCTCCAACATAAGAAGTTCCCACAAAGGGACAAGAAGGAAGGAGTTCTGCATCCTGGACGCACAAACACAGTGAAAGGGCTCCCACCCAAACGCAGACGACGGCCCTCAGAGAACAAGGAGACCAGAAGCCCAGAGGTGTGGCACGCCCCTTCCGGTCAGTTGCATCCGAGCTGGAGAGGGGGCCAGGTGGCTGGGGCTCTTGAAAGCCCTGGCTGGCACCTTGGGAGTCGCTTTCCTCCCCGACACCCAAACCTGCTCACCCTAGAGGTGCCCAGCGCAGGGCTCACCCGCTAAACCGCTGAACCCACTCCATGTCGCCGTGCCGCACGCACACAGCAGGGATTTGCGGGAAAATCAATTCCTGCCTGGGAACGGCTCCTTCCCACACCACACTCAAGGAAGCGCACTCGGTGACTGCTGGAGGCCACTACGGAGCAACTCTGAGCAGGATTTAAAACTAATTGGCTTTCTATGTTTATCTGTGAGCCTGTCCTAGGCCTAGGCCTCTTGCCTGGCGATGGGAGCTGATTCATAGTAAGGAACCTCTATGAGTCACTGGTCCTGGCTGGGGCCTGTAGTGGCCTGTGAGGCCAGAGATACCTCAAAGGGCAAGATAAGGTCACTGTCGAAGACGCTTGGCTCAGAACCAATCAGGTAGATAGAGACTGCAGCTGCAGACAGCTCACACCATCAATGTCATCATGGAGATAAGACGGTTCTCCTAAAATTGGCACAATTTCCTACTTGGAGAAGTCCTTGAAGTGACTCCCAAGGTCCTGCTCATTCCCGTTTTCCTCAGTACCCACTCTGTTTCTTATGAAAGTAAATACGGGCTGCATGGAGAAGCTCTCTGTCTCAGCCCTCATCACAGCCTCAGAGTCAAGAGCTCTGCAGGGGCTTTGATCCTCCTGGAGCCCTAAAATCACACCACTTGTCTCATTTATTTAACCTTTTGCTGTACACTCATTTGGAAGATTGGGGATCTAGGCTGGGTCCCTGATAGGTGACAGCACATGGAACCCAGTATTCCGCAGGACAATCGGGTGCCACATCCTAAAGAACCAACGGGCTGTGACACGCTCCAAAGGTTCTGTGGGGCCGTGCTGACTAAGGACCCCAACAGAGGTAAAAACCACTATGAGCCTCACGGAGGACTCTGGGTTTGTTTCAGGGCTCAGACTTCACATGTGCCGTGAAATTATAATCAACAACTGGAGGCAGCGTCAGCTCTCCGTGAGAGTCCAGCGCGATGGGAAGCCCGCCCTGTGCCCTGCACCCCCGATGCAGGCAGCAGCACCTGGGGCGCCCACTCTTGGCCAGACGTCAGGTGTCAGGGGCACCCAGCTGTGCCCACAGGCCCTCCCCCGCAGCACACTCCCAGCCCGGAAGCCACGCCCAGCCCGAGATGCCCCCGCCCCGCCCACTCCGGCTCACCCACGTGGCTGCATTATAGATGAAATCCCTAGAAGTAAACGCAGCAGGACTGGGGGATGAAGTTTCACAGAGATGACTTGGCGCCAAGAACGCCTGGTGACCAGGCCTCTGAATCTCGCAGGCTGGACGCGTGGCCGGATGGAAACCAGGCCAGCTACGCCCAGCGCCCCGCCCCCAAGGCGCCCCACCCCAGCCATCCCCACAGCCACCCGTCCCCAGGGACAGGACACCTCCCCAGCCTTCTTTCAAGACGTTTGCTAAAGTGACACTGGCTTTTTAAAACAGAAAGCTGAGTCATAAGAATAACGTGAGTTGAGTTTACCAAATAATCTATGACATACTACATTTCTTCTATGAATTCTTGCTCCTAATTATAATGTAGATACATGTGAAGTTCACTCTAAGCCATTTAGCATTCGCAGAGTCAAGCTTGTAATGTCACACAAAAAATACACTAAAATGGCCTCGTTTTTCAAAATAATTATCGATCCAGTAATTATGAATTAATGCACTCATGATGCATGAAACTCACCAAACTGTGTCAGTATTGGCCATGAACTCAAAGGTGGTGTTTACTAGAACCATACGCTATACTTGCTAAGACATATTTTTCTTTTTGCAGCACTGGGGATTGAATCAGGTCCTTGAACAGATACATCCCCAGCCCTAGTTCTTTAAAAAAAAAAAAAAATTTTTTTTAAGAGAAGTTCTCACTGAAGTCACTACATTGGCCAAGTGGAACTCAAACTTGTGATCCTCCTGCCTCAGCCTCCCAGAGTCCTGGGATTACAGATGTGCACTACCACGCCCAGCCTCACTACAGCTTTTAATGGGAAAGACAGTGTTAATGCCAGCTCTGTCCGCGCGGGGCACACGGGGCCACCCACCCCGGGAAGCCTGGGTGCAGGACGTTGACACTCACATTGCTGTCTACTCCTGAAGGGCTGCGGATCACATACTCCAGCTGGAAGACGATGGCGAACGCGGGGTGACTGACCATCTCGGGGAGTCGCAGGCGGCTTCTCAAAACCAGAGCCTGGTTTCCAGAGCTGGGTCAGAAACACAAACCAGGGCCCCTCGGGGTCAGTGCCCGCTGTGCTGTGCCCGCCTGCGCCACTGGCCCAGCGAGTCCAGTGGGCACTGCTGCCGAGCACTGCAGCGCAGGTCCTTTGCTCAAGTGTCGCCATCAAAACCTTTTCTGCACAACCAGGGTCAGCCTGCAGGACGGGACGGTGTCCCCGAGAAGTGCCGCAGAGGCACAGAGCTCCTCCCCGGGGACTGGGTTCTGCCCACCTTACAGGAGAGCAGTGTGGCAACCAGGAGGTGCCGGACACGGGTTAGGGAAGCACTGGATTAAACAAGCAGGGCTCCCCACCTTGGGGATACTGCGGTCCCAGGGTTCGTCTGACTCGGCTCACGGGCCCCTCGGACCCGCAGCAGCCCCAGCCAGAGGCACCTGAGATGCAAACTCACAGCTGCCGCAGCACACACAACACACGGGCTCCACCAAGCGTGCAACCCCGAGGCTTGCACAGATGGGCATGACGGGGCGCTGGAGGAGAGAGCACAGCTGGACGGAGGCGGGGCGGCCTCGTCTCGCCGTGGCCCTGGCACGTCCCCACCCACTCCACACGGGGACCCCGGGGATACCTGGCCCTGGAAGAGGAGCTGACTCTCCTGCTGAAGCTGGCTGAGCGCGTCAAGGCCACGTCCATCTCGGGCACCAGCACCGCCACCTGCGGCCTCTGCACGAAGCCCAGGCCGTTGTGCACGCCCACGTGCAGGCGCCGCTCCAGGACCTCCAGGGCGCCACAGTCCAGCGGGCCACCCCCCTGCAAGGGCACAGGGTGGGCAGAGTGAGCCCCACACCCCGGGGAAGCGGGCTCTCTGGAGAAGCTCCGGGGAGCAGGCAGGCAGAGGGAAGGAGCCAGGGCGGAAGTCACAGGCCTCTCCGGATGAGATGACACTTAGTGTCGCCAGTCCAAGGGAAGGCGTGATCATGGCCCAGGGGCAGCTGGCAGCCGCGGGGCGCTGCCTGGAGAATCCTGGTGTTTCCACCCCGCATGGCCTGCTCCACAACGCACCACCACCACCAAGCTCACTCTGGCTCTCCTGGCTTGGGTGACAGGTCCCCGGGTGGGGGAGCCACCTGCCCCCGCAAGAGGCTGAGAGGGCAGGGAGGCCCCTGAGAGGGAGCTTGCCAGCTTTCAACCCTGTCCACGCAGAGACTTGAGACGTGGGGAGGAGGGAGTGGCAGGAGGCACTCGCTTAGCAGTGAGTCACAAACCAATAAAAATGCAATCTGCCCCAAAGTGATGGCCGGATATTAAAGTGTTTCATCTTAACCAAAAAGGAACAGGCACTCAAACAAATGAGCCGAGCTACCCCTCCAGGATATCAGTGTTTATTAAATTATGTAATCTTTGCACAACGATCTCAGAGTCCTGTAGTGTTTTTCACTGCCCAATACTCAAGCTGAGTGGGCTGAGATTCAGCCTATCAGTCTTCGGATAATGAAAATAAAACTATGGAGATAACTGAGTACCTGGCTGCTGGATGGCGACAAAAATACAAAGGCTGCTAAAACCCAGAATAAAGTCATCTCACGGGAACATGTAAAACTCAACAATGAGGCTCTGCAAACATCCCTGCCCTCACACAGGCTGCTCTGAAAAGTCAGAACACGGCAGGAAGCACACCGAGAAAACGGACGCTGCCGCCGCTCCAGTCCCGCTCTCCGCTCTGCTTGTATTTCACCTGAAATGACACCACATGAAAAAACCACATCACCAAGAAGGGGAGAGAGCAGAAAGTCCACTGGTCCATAAACACGAGCAGCAGCAGTAGCAGCCTGGCGACCCCACAGACCAGCATGGGGAGCAACCGACAACTGAACTCGCAGCCCCGCGGTGCAAACGCAGTCAACACACGTCACAGAGCGCAGTGGATGGAACGGTCCCTGTCCCCGCGGGCCTGACACTCAGCGGAGGCGGCCGAGGGTCAGCCCTGCACAGAGAGGAATGCTGAGCCCAAGGCTGCAGCGGTGCCAGTGTCAGTGAAGGGGCCCAGTGGGGAGGGACGGTCAGGGGCGCACAGGACCCAAAGCTGCGCAGTGTCGCACACAGACCTGCTGGGGAAAAGTCACCAAGGCTGAGACGGACCCAGCACCAGGGCACTGGGTGAGGCGGCCTAGGGACTGGTCCGGTGTGCAGTTAGGACCCCAAGGAGACCCCGGCCCACACGTCCCACACAAAAGGACGACCAGGACAGGACGTCAGCCCGAGGACAATGTGGAGCCAGGGCCAGCTGAGGGTTTCAACGTGCACTTCCAAGCGACCCGACTGACCACAGAATGGACAGAGCTGACCTCTGGGACTCACCCGAGAAGCCAGGAGACCCATGCTTCGTCAGAAGATCCTCGTTCCCCCGTGGGCAAAGAGCAAAAGCAGCAAACCTCAGCACAGCCACCAACAGAAAAGGTGCACAGCAGCCTCCAAGGACTGGGGCCCACTGCCCTGACCAGCGCGGGGGCCACGCCAAGTGGGTGAGACCCAAGCACTTCAGCCAGAGCCCCGTGGAGGTGACCATCTGTCTGGTCCAGGTCAGCCTCCAGCAGCAGCTGGGACAGGTCTCCCAGAGACAGAGGCTCGAGAGAGGAAGCAGAATCCCACAGAGGGACATTTTCCAGCCTCTGCTGCATCAAATGGGTCCCACTGTCCCCAGCAAAGCCAGCAGAGGCAGA
>RJWM01030356.1:0-23509 GCA_004363535.1 Dasyprocta punctata
CAAAAGACACATTGCCAAGAACAATGAGATAAGCATGTTTCAAGTGAGAAAGAATATTTTAAGTTTTTGAGGGGGGTTAAAGGCAATGTGTCTTTTACTATAACAAATTTGTTAACATAAATGTGTTCATCTTTTTTTATTACACCTGATTGATAAAACATTTACACCAATTTCTGTCAAAAACACTACAGCATGTCCTCATTTATCCTATTCACTGGATCTGAGGTCATGTGACTTCGGGGTTTTCCCAAAATTCAATGACCATGAAAGGTAAATGTTTTGAATCAATTCAAGACATCAAGGCAAGCAACAACACTGCAATTAAAGACACAGAAGAGAAATTCCAGAACTACCTTATTAAGAAAGTGGCAACAACAATGAGATAAGTGTGTTCAGAGCAAGGGGAAGTATTTTGAGAGGGTCAGTTAATGGCAATGAGTCATTTACTGCAATAAATTTTAAAAATAAAAAAAATTTTTGAGGATTCACTGTATTTTTTTTATCATGTCTCATCTCTGGTTTGAAATGTTTGTGGGGTAAGTAGTGAAAAAAAATATAAGCCAGCATGGTATCACCTGCTAATAACTCATTTTCATTTAAACAGCCTCGGAGCCATTGGTCTGATCATGCTGAAACAAAGTGTTTGGTTCTCACAATGAACCAAATGCTGACTGCCAGAGGAAAGGAATAGTTTGTTCTATTTTCTGAGAAAATTAGAAATATATACCACCCTCTGACTATTTAAATACCCCTAATAAACAATCACTTGGGCAAGAATGCCAGATCAAAAAAGGTCACCCTCTCCTGGCAAAAAAACAAGTTAGAAGATTAGAAGATGCAGAAACAACTGCAGACATACTAAGCTACCTTATCTTTGACAAAGGTGCCAAACACATTCATTGGAAAGAAGATAGACTCTTTAATAAATGATGTTGGAAAAACTGGCTTTCCACATGCTGATAATTAAAACTGACCCATATTTTTCACCATGTACTAAGTTAAAATCTCAATGGATTGAGGACCTCAATATTAAAACAGAAGCATTAAATTTTCTGGAAGATAGAGTAGATAAAACTCTTGAAGACACTGATATAGGCAAAGACTTTATAAATTAAAGTCAGATTGCACAGGAACAATCACAAAGAATCAAAAAATGGGATCTCATCCTACTGAAAAGTTTTTGCACAGCAAGAGAAACCACCAACAGAGTGAAGAGACAACCCACAATGTGGGAGCCAGCAGTCCCTCAGACAAAGGATTACTATCGAGAATGTATAAAGAACAAAAAAAAATCAGTCCTCCCAGATTTAAAGACCCAATCAAAAACGGGCATCTGAGATGAACACACACTTTTCAGATGAAGAAGTACAAGCAGCAAATAAATATATGAAAAAATGTTCAACAGCACTGGTCACACAAGAGATGCAAATTAAAACACTGAGATTCCACCTCACCCCAGAGAGAATGGCTAGTATTAAGAAGTCAACCAATGACAAGTGCTGGATTGGCTGTGGAGAAAAAGGAACACTTCTCTACCATTGGTGGGAATGCAGGCTGCTGCAACCACTGTGGAAGTCAGTGTGGAGATTCCTCAAAAAGCTAGGATTGGAGGTCCCATTTGACCCAGCTATTCTCCTCCTGGGTATCTTCCCAAAAGAATTAAAAACATCATACCATAGCGATATATGTGCACCTACGTTTATAGCAGCACAGTTCATAATAGCCAGATCTTGGAAACAACCGAAATGCACGTCGACTGAAGAATGGACAAAAAAAAAAAAAAAGTGTTATTTCTATAGAATGGAATACTAGTCAGCTATAAAGAATGATAAACTGGACACTTTTATACTTCAATGGATGCACCTTCAAAGCATACTTACCAGTGAAAAAAATAAGTCACACGTGTAAGTATCATATTGTTTCATTTGTGTGATAAACTGAAAGAAAAACTAAAAGAAAAATTATGTATATGTTTATGTATATGTAAATAAAAAAAAAGGATACTTTTAAAAAAAAAACACACAATGGCCTCCTTTGTCATCCATATGAATTTACATCCTGTCCAGAAGTAAATACAATGTCTCCCTTCACTGGGAAAAAAAAAAAAAGAATTCTGCTGAGATTTTGATAGATATTGAGATGAATCTGTAGATAAGTTTAGGGAGAATAAATGTTTTGATATTTGTCCAATTCACATACATAGTCTCTCCACTTATTTAGGTTGTATTTGAGTACTTTTGATGTTTTTATAGTTTTTATGACACAGATATTGAACATATTTTGGTAGATTTATACAGGAATGCTACTTTAAGCTTTTTTGTGATGTTGTAACTTGTACCATTACAATGTTACTTTTGAATTGTTCATTGCTTGTATATAGGCCAACAGTAGATTTCTGTATATGGCTTTGTGGCCTTGTACCACGACCTTGCTAAACCTGTTTGTCTGTTCTATTGATATTTATGTAGATTCTTTGTAAATAAAAAATAAAATTAAAAAGTCCATGCTCATAAGATGACAAATTGCCTCTAAATATTGCATCAGAATGATAGAGGGATTTTTTTTTTCAAAATGTTAAGAAAAAAAAATACAGCTAATTGTACTGAGCAGAGGATGAGTGGTCCTGAAGGCTGGGGGAAGAAGGGGAAAGAGCTGCTCCTCCCACAGTCCAGCCCTTTCCATTAAGCCCTAGTCTAGGGGCATAAAGGATGAGGCTTGGGAAGGCAGGAGGAAAGTGTTTGTATTTTGTTCAAAATGACTGAAACTTCTGCTTTCCTAGATGTTTGTGTAGTTTTATTTTTATACAAGAGAAAAATGTGAGATGAATAGTTAATGCCAGATAAAACATTTTACCTTAACAACTGATAGAAAGATGGTGTCAACAAAGCAAACCATTTCAGCAACCTACTATGGGATGTTAAGAAAGGCTTCAATTCCTAGAAGGTTGACCATGATTTTACGCACACATATTCCTTGGGCATCACTCAGTGCTGGGCATAATAATAATAATTATGGTACATGTGCATGCCCTGTAGACTGGTTGACAGACTGTCTTCACTTCACCAGACACATTGTCCCTGCCTTTGTCATCCAGTGATCACCCTTTGGGCAGGGACAGCAGGTAGATAACCCATAGTCCAAGTACAGTCTGACGGGCCATTCTGGTTATACTTACTAAGTATCCTTTAAATCATGCATTGCAAAGCCAAGCTGTAGTGGTGTGGCTACCACTACTCAGTGCTGTCGAGTGGGCAATCCATTGCCAGTTATCAGATCACCCAGCTTCCCAAGAAAAGTTAGCAATCAACTCTTAGGTCAATCTAGTGAAGTTTAATATTTTATAGATATTTTGCATGTCAAAACACCAATAAGAAGTTCTTCATTTTCATCGTGGAGTCAGAAACATAGACCTCCAAGTGCAAGCCAGGGGAATTGGATATTTGCTTGCTTCAGAATAGAGAAATGAGAATGAAGGACATGTGTTCTATGCACCCAAAAGCCATATTGTGAGATAGACGATCAATCCTGGGACCAGGAATATTTTATTTTTGCAGGTATTATTTTAGGGTAACCAGTAACAACTAAAACCACTCTTGTCATCAAAGGAGTTTGTGTGTGTGTGTGTGTGTGTGTGTGTGTGTGTGTGTGTGGGTGTGGGTGTGTGTACCAGTGGGGTAGGAATGAGTAGGCAAAAAGAGTCCAGTTCTGTGAGGACCTCAGGGGCTGCTGCATAAATCATTCTTTTAGATCAAATCCTTTCTTCCTTTCACACACTCTCTATCAATTCAAAACAGGTCCACTGCCATTCTGAACAGAAGGCAAGAATCAAGCTCATTAATAGCTTATTAGCTGAATTTTTATTATTTAAATGATGCTCAAAGCATCTCATTCATGTCGCTTGAAAAGAATGGAAATAATGAGGGATAAATTCGGTGACTGGGATAAAGAAATGTAGTGAGCGGCTCTGGTGGCCAGCTCTGCATCCCTCTTCCTACTAGGCAGCTGTCCCCAGGGCACTGGCTATCAAGACAACTTTACTGAAATCCCACTCCATTCACTACAAAGGGTCTGTTTACTTTTTCAGATCAAAAAAAAAAAAAAAAAAGCTTCAAAGGGCATTTTTTACTTTGGTTTCCCTTTGTGCAGCATAAAAGGGGAGAACAAAGGGAATTCAGAACCTCTTTTTTTTGCCACAGGCCACTCTCATAGACAACCTAAATTCAGAAGTGCTGGAGAAGCCCTGGTCTGCTGCTCCACATGGCCAATACCACTCTTGGCATTGCGGGCAGAGTCCTAAGGCTACTACTTGAATCAGCAGCAAGTAGAAGAAGGTTCCTTCTTAACACCAAGAAGGAATTTAACTGACAGTAAAGATAAAAAATTTGTCCCTGGTTCCAAGGCATATTCCTGGCCCCTGCTATCCCAACACATTAGAGTTAAGAACAGGAGCTCCACCGTTGTCTTGGCTCTGCTCTGTCACTTAGCTCTGTGATTTTGGTCAAGCTACTTAGTCTGTCTGCAATGCCATTAGCTCCCTTAGAAAGGTAATAGAAGCTACCCTATAATGCTTTCTCCTGGTGCACAGAAAACACTGAGTAAATGTTACCTTTTTATTTATCATAGACACCGATGCTTAACTATATGCTTTCCTAATTTGTTCTGTCACAAATGGAAACTTCATTGCTTTAGGCAAATGGAAACCACAGCTAAAGAGCACTGAGTAAAGGGCCAGAAGATCAAGAGGTATGAGCCAGCATGTCAGCCAGAGAGCTGACCAGCCAGGAGACCATGGTCAAGTGACATCTTGAGTCTCAATTCTGTCATGTGTAAAATGGAAATATTTGCCCTTTACCCTTTAGAAGGCTCTTGTTACAGTCCATGTTGGAATTATTTATCCTCTACCATAATACATTGCATCAACATCAGTTGTTCCTATTCTCCTTCTTTGGGGCACTCGGTCTTTGCTTCTTCACTTTTGAATCCTAACACAAAATGAAAGCATGGTTGACACCATGGAGGAGGAAGAAAAGAGAAGGGAAGGGGATGGGAGGGGGGAGATGTGGAGATGTGGAGAAGGAAAGGGAAAGAAAGACAAGGAATAATTCTTTACTTGTTCAGAAAGTAGTATGGCAATTCTTTATCATTTTAGAAAATTCCCCTCAATCTGCTCTCCTATGATTTTGGAAAATTGATATTAATTGACTCCCCTGAATGTAAGTAAAGTATTTGCTGTATTAAGGAAATGAGTGTTAAATTGTTACAAATCTTTTAGAAAGCTATATCAGGATGCTTCAGGCACGATTAAGTAGCTTATTCCCGATGACTCCCTAATCCTACTTGTGGGGATTTGTACTGAGAAGTATTTTAAAAAACCAAAATAATCATTATTAAATGAAATTGATCACTGTAGTACTATGCAGTCCTATGATTCATAGTAAAACACTGAAAACAGTTTCATTGTCCAACCACAGGAAGATGAGCTAGTGCATTACAGGATATTAACTTCACACCCTCTATTGCAGATAGTAAAAGTGAAGGTCATGGACCTTGGTAGCAGCATGGACAGCAGAATACCAAACTTCATATAGATCACAATTATTACCATGTCAAATAAAGCAGTTACATAAATACAGTGAAGATACAGAGGATGTTTAAAATTTTAAATGAATCTTTAACATTGTTCTTGGCAATAAATAACCTTAGTAGACAGACATTTTACAAATATATAGACAGCAGACCTTTTGGCCTAGGGAAAGAAAGATTGAAGAACAGCTGTCTTTATAATATTCTTGGGTCAGGTCCAGTAAAATGGCCAAGTGTGGCCTCCCAGGGCTGTTTTTCCAGAGGGTCTAGCTAACAGAATACAAGCATTCATTTATAATGCCTATTAACTCCAAGAAATAGCTGTGTTCTAAAAGGAATCTCTACTCCCAAGCTTTTCAGACACAAGAATGAGCTATTGATCAACAATAGATCACTGGGGTAAAAATTTTAGAGCCGACAGAAGTCTAGCAACCTCCCTTTTCTGCTAAGTATTCACATATTCACCACACTTCGGCTGCTCACAAAAACCTCTTAAGACTGGCAAAACATTATAAACTATGTAGGCAGAATAGTTCAGAAACTATAGCTCAGAACTTCCGTATAACTATGTTTTCAGCCTAGCTCATAGCTTCAGTGCTAGGTTAACAGGCTGAAAGTCAGGCAACAAGAGATACAAATTCTAATCCAATCTGAGGTGTATAGGGACAGTAAAGCAACACGGACAACTTTATTTGGTACAGTGTTAACCGAAAGAAAAAAACACAAATTAGAGTCAAACTGTAATTGCTACAGTGCAAAGACATTCTACTAATTTAGAAAGAAACAGGGAGAAAATCAAAACAGTTTTGCAAGAGTGATGAAATCGGGAGGGATTTTTTTTCCCTCTCAACTTCTTTTATTATTCCAATCTTGTTTTTGCCAAAAGGAGGCCCATGCTATTTTAATTGCACCACATTGCACAGGGTGCCCTTGCCCCATGGAGGCCTGGGATGCCCTGGTTTAAGCCATAATTATATTAAAAATGAAACTGAATAAATGAATGATAATGATAACAGCAAGAGCTGCTGTGAATTAACCATGATTGTCACAATGATTAGAGCAACTATGAATTAAGAAGCCAATTGTGATTATAATGGCCACAGTGATAATGAGTTAGACAATAAATGCATGCTGCAAAGGGAACTGTGAGGAAGGGGATAGATGTCTAAGGACTGTGGAGATAGAAAATTACAGGAGCATTGCTCTCACCAAGAATGGACCCCAACAAAAGGATCAACCAGAAGGGATTCTTTCACTCAGTGGCTGGAATCTCACTCTGAACGGACCCAGATAACAAGGGTGAATGAATAATGCATGAGGTACCAGCTGATGCCCAGTTGCTTCAGGTATGAAGATAGGAGATTTGGCTTCTCCTGATGGAATGAAGACCTTAAAACTACCAACAAAGTTGGTAGGACTACATTCAATACTGCCCTCATGAGTGGGATAGTCTGATTCTGAATGCTGGGAAAACTAAACTCTATTTGGAGTTCTGTATTCATAGAGCTAAGTCAGTAAATGGAATGAGAACTTGGATTGACTTTGCACATCTACAGTGCAGATGTAACTTTTCAGAATGTAAACTCACTAACAGCCCTTTAGACAACATGTGCTACAAATAAGAGATGTATATGCATGGGTTGGCAGTGGTGGTTATTAAGTATGTAAGACTTCCAAGAGAGAGAGACCTGGGCTCAAGATTGCCACTTATCACACAAGTATTCATCATTAGTTGTCTCACTTGTAGGATAGGGACAGATACAGAATGGAATTGTGATACACATTAAACGGAATGAAATGTTGAGTGCGTGGCATACCATATCATACCATAAATACTAAATAGTGTAAATTATTATAAATAATATTTTCACAGTGAATAAGATCAAGTGACATAGCAAATCATAAGCCAAAATTTTACTTTACCAGAATTCCACATGGATTAATATACTGACTTTCAACCATTTTTCTTGACATTATTCACTAGAAAAAAGGTTGACTTATATATCGGAAGCAGGTGACTGGAGGCCAGCATAACTTGTCTGAATGTTGACAGTGAGGTCCTCTCTGTTGTCAACTAGGGATACAGTAAAGTGAGGAAAGAAATGAAAGCATGACATTTTTAGATTAGACAAGGAATTTGGCATTGAGAATGTTCAGAGAGTTGTCTCTTTTGACTTCTTCATGGGAGAGGTAACATTCTATCTTGGGTCTGTAAGAAAATAGATGGCACATATCAGAAATAGAAGTATTTATACAACATTTATCAGCTATAAAATAAAAAATTACTAGCAAATAAATGTGTAGTAATACCAACACCTGCTATTAATTGGGGGCTTAGTAAGTGCCAAGCAAGATCACGTGAGTTTGGTGCACAGCGACACTTTGAAAAGTCAGCACTATGAGACACTGAAGAGAGACTAAGCAACTCGCTCAAGGCTACAGTGATGGAGTTGGGATTTAAATCAGGCAGTCTGATAGAGGCACGTCTGTAGGAGAGTGATCAACAGTTCAGATGCACTATTTCTAAATTACAAGTACAGTCCTAAAAATCCAGGGTTTTATCTCCATTTTGCTCAGCTTTATAGATGAGTAACTTAAGCTCAGTGGCATACTGAAATTGTGGTGGGAAGTAAGGCTGGAAATAGCCTTATGGGGAAGAATATCCTACAACTACAGTAACTCTCCTTACTCACAGGAATGCAGTCTCAGAGCTCCAGTGGATGGCTGAAATTGCATGCATTATGGACTCCTCTATAAGTATACAGTGCTCTTTTTATTTGCACATACCTATGATAAATAATAATTTATAAATTCAGTACAGTAAGAGATTAACAAAAATAGTAGATAGAACAATCAGAATAACCACACTGGAATAAAATTACCAGCATCAGAGTCTTGAACTTCAGGACCACTGAGTAAAGTAAGTGTTACTTGAAAACAAATACTGTGATATCTGAAGTCAATCTGATTACAGAGGTGGCTACTCAGATATATTGGTAATGTATGCATCATGGATATCTGGACAAAGGGATGATTTACATCACTAACTGGACCCAGAGGGACACTGAGAAGTTACATAATGCTCCTCGGAATTGCACTCATTGTAAAATTTATAAATTGTTTATTTCCAGAGTTTTCCATGCATCATTTTCAGACCCTGGTTGACCAGAGATAACTGAAAGTTGAAACCACAGATGGAAGGAGTATTATAATATTGGTTTAAATCACCAGTACACAATGGAAACAAAAGGCAGATTGATTTCTATTTCCTTCTTGTTATTGTTTTAAATTTTCTACAACTAGCATACCCTTTTATTCACCAGCATCTAGGGTGGGTCACTCCCTCTAACCCTTCCATACCACTTCACCCCATATACACACGTGGCATGTCTCTGGCTCAGAAATCTATGACCAAGGTCACATAGCTATCAGCATTAGATCCTAAATGTGAAGCAAGGCTCATCTTGTTTCAAAGAGCACAATAATATCAACTAGGAAGGTACATGTTTGAATCTTCTCCATTCATTAATTCATTAGAATCTCTTGGGAAGCTTAAAAAAAAAAAAGTAATGCCCAAAACCGTCCCACAGACTGATTTAATCAGAATGCCCGTGGGTGAAAATTTGCATCTATATTTTAAAGCTCGCTACATTTATTCTAAACTGCACTCAGAATTGAGACCTCTAGCAAGCTGGAAGAATTTCAATCTGGAATTCATTTCTTTATCTTACAAAGCAATCTCTAGGTGTAGCTCCTATTTAAAGATAATCATGCATTGAATTACCTTCCAAGCTGAATTCTCAGCCCGAAGAAAGTACCAGGCTGACTGAAGAAGTTTGAGTGCCTGGAAATGGAATGCAATATCTTTAGATGCCAAGTAGCCCTTCTTAATGGAAAGACTTCCCCAACTGTTAAAGGAAATATAAAATGTGGCACAGTGAGGAGATGAAGCAAAATGTAAATGGGACAGAGAATTCCTTCTTCCAAAGACAGCCTAGTGCTGATTGCTCGCATATCCAACACAATTTCACAGTGTGCACTGAATCATTCTAGTCCATGCTGGTGAGGCTATCTGTATCAAAAGTATCTCAGGACCTTCCCCTATATTCAGGCCAGAGGCTGAAATATTCTGGATAATAATATCACCTTTAATGATGCACTTAATTTCAATAATTCCTGACCATACATGCTGATCCTCAGAGTAGGTGACCAGAAAAGATCAGCCAGGGCCAGAATTCAGAGTAATTAAAGACAACTTTAAAATGTGTACCTTACATCCTAGGCCCCCCATAGCTGTTCTGAGTCAAGACTTCCAGGAACCAGGAGATTTAAGTTGACAGAGCTCCCACAATGTGGGTCCAATGTGCCTATCTTGGTTCCCATTGTGACAGAGATCTTGCTATTATGTGAGTAGAAAGTACATCCAACTTCAGAAGAATCATCCTTAAAACAATGACCCTTCAAGTCAGACAAGCATGGCCCAGGAGTACAATCAATTGCAGCCAGGAGGTTCCTTCGAGGGACCCAGGCCCCATTCACGTAACTCTGTTCATGGAGCACACATGGGCACAACTGAATCCAAGTGCTTCACTGCCACATACAAATTTGAGCTTTGAGGTCAACCAGTTTGGTGCCTGTTCTTGCCTCTACTAGTTAACAGGCTAGGAACATCAGAATCATTATGTTCATCCTCCCCAGTCTAAAGCTTGTATCAGTGAAGTGGGGAAGAAAATGCCTCCCGCTTGTCTATAGCAATGATGTACTGTATCACACTTAATGTTCCTGCTCCCCAAGTCTATCCTCATTCTTCCATTGGTCTACTTCGTACAATAGGGGGCCCATTCCTTTAGCAAGCTGGTAGAATTTCAATCTGGAATCCATTTCTTTATCTTACAAAGCAAGCTCTTTGGTTAATCAAACCAGCCTGGAGTCAACTGCAAATGGAACAACCCTGGAGAACAAAGACCCCACTGTAGACTGGAAGTTTGGAACAGGAAGAAGCCATGGCATCCTCTCTTTCTGTGTGACTTGGTGGCATCCCTGCAATGGTTTCTCTACCATGGTTCTTGCTTTCACCAAACAGTCCCAACACGAGTCTAGCTCCCATTATGTAACCATCGTCCTGTGGTTTCCAGTTACCCCACATACTCCTGCTGTCTTTCCAGCCCAAGGTAGAGATGGACTTCTACCATATCTCCTCTCTGGGTGGCTTTATTTGGTCTTCCACTGTCAATTCTTGGGTTTATCTTCTGTCTCTCTCAAATAGTTAAGTGGTTTCTTTTCTTTTATTTTTGCTAACTAGAGTCTTACATTATAATACTCCAAGTATAGGGTTTAGTACTATTTATACCCAATAAATTAGAACTATTATAATTACATATAATATAATTAGCCACTGTTTATCCCCAAGTGCCTCCTGCCATGGTTCTGTGTATGAGCACTCAGGGGCAAGTTAGCTAACTGCACATATTTATTTGAGCAGCTCTCTAACTCTTAAAATAATAATAACCACCAACATTTATGTAATGCTTACTCTATGCCAGGCATGGTTCTAATTGCTTTGTTTAAATGAACTCACTTAATCTCCACCATAGCACTGGGAGGTAGACACTGTTTTCTTTGCTTTAAAAGCAAGGCAAAAAAGTGACTTGTCCAAGGTTATAGAGCTAGTAGGTAAAGCAGGAAAACCAACCCTGGGATAGTTGGGACTGGAAACTGTTCTCCACAGTCTGTATTTTATATTAACTCTTGATATGACTGCCTGGGAACCAGGAGAAATAATCCATTTTCACTCCCAGAGGCCACTACCACTTAACTTTGAAACCTCCTGTGTGAGCGCCCCCTATCTGTCACAGTTTCAGACCACCCATGGAGTGTAACATCTTAAAAGTGTGCCCCTGCCCAGCCTGGTCTAGGAAGGACCTGCATCTAGCTGTGAGGCTGCTTGGCACCTGCTCCTTCTCTCTTACTTTTAATAGACTTGTCTACAGAAGCCCGACCACGAAAGAATCCATAAGCCATTAGCCACAGTTATTTTAAGCCTATAAAAACCAATTGTTAACATCCAGTGACTTTATTATTAATTGGTCTATCAGATGGTTTTACTCATTCACTAATTAACTGAAGGCAGAGGAAAACTAACACTCATTGAGTGTTTGCTCTGCATCCAATCACGTGCCAGTGTCACTGCATGTAACATCTCTTTTCCATTTCATCCTCCTAGCAACTGCGATGCCACCATTTAAACCCTCATTTGCCTACTCCATTACACCAGTCTCCTCTGAGTTAAGATAAAAATGCTGCCTAAATGGGAATTTTTGATGTGTGGTGGAGCATAATCCTGGTGGGTGCTTCCCATGTGTTAGAATTCCTGTGGCTAAATTACTGCGGTGCAGCTCACCGTTCCCCTCTGTGTGGCAGGAATGTCTGCAGGAGTTACCCCGTGCTCACAGCTGATAACTGTCTCCCTGATTTCACAGATCTTCATATTGAGAGGACCTGTTCTCAAGGAGCAGTGGTTAATGACCAGTGTCAAAGAGCCTCATCCACACTTGAACATGGCATTCAGGATTTTGAACTGATGGCGGTGATGGAACTCACATTGGCTGCCTTGGGAGAGGATGAATACGTTTTGAGATAAGAGAGATGAGAATTGTTGGAGGCAGAGGGCAGAACTGGAAGGTAGCCTGTGAGTTACAATCCCCATTGATCCCCATCCCCTGGCATCCCTGCCCTTGTGTAATTCCCTATCCCTGTGGGCCAGACTTACGACTTGCTTCTAATGAATAAGACAACAAAAGGATTACAGAAGACTCTGACTTGCATCTTGTTCATTCTCTCTTGCCCTTTCTCACTTGCTCAGTCTGATTGAACCCATTCACCAAGTTGTGAGCACCCTTTTGGAGAGGCCTGCTGCAGCAAGGAACCAAAGGAGGTCTCAGGCCAACTGCTAGCAAATAACTCAGACCTTCAGTCCAAGAAACTGAATCTTTCCAAGACCATGACAGCAACTTTGGAAGCATCTCTTCCCCCAGTCAAACTTTTGTATAAGGTGGCAGCCCAGGATGACAGCATGATAAAAACTTTATGAAAGCCCCTAAAACAAGGCCATCCAGATTTATGACCCATGTCAATTATGAAGCAAAGATACGATTGTTCAAAAATCACTAAATTTAGGGGCAATTGCTCAGGTAGTGATGGACAGTAAATATGCTTAGCATCTCATCCCAGGCGTGACTTCTTCCCATTGAGGTTTAAGAGAACAATACCATTTGGGTTCAAATTCAGCTCTTTCCAGGAGAGAAGAAAGGAAGGAAGTGATCACTTACTGTGACTTATTATCAGATTTAATCCTCCCAACAAAACTTTGTCTTTGTCTTCCAAGACTCAGGCTAAAATCCCTCAAGTCACAAAACTGATACGTGCCAGCTGAGGCTTTGTGCACAGGCCCGTCAGCCTGCAAAGCCAGTGCTCTTTCCAGTAATCACATGACCAGAAGATGGGCCTGCTCTGTGCCCACCTCCACAGAGCTGTTTTCCTGCATTATTTCATTTAGTTCAAGTTTATTAAACAAAGCAAGAGAGCAAGTTGATCAGTGAGCAATAACAGAAAGATAGTGTGTCTATATGTGACAAAAATTTAACAAAACAAAAAGACAGAGAAAAAAGTTGTTTAAAAGAAAAAAACAAAACCCACAATTCTACATTCTCTCTTCCTGCCCACGACTGGTTTCAAACCACACATGCAGACTTTCTCCCCATCTAAATTGATTTGGCTGTTCATTTGTAGATGAACAAGCAGATCAATTCCATACTGGGGGGACTTCCAGAGCCTGTGCTTGGGTAAAAAGGAAAACAATTTCTAAACATTGCAGGAGGTAAGAGCAGAGGGAAGCAAGGGCAGAGTCAAAGAGGCAATGCCTTGGAAATGCAAAACCTCTACCAGCAAAGCGGACAAAAGGGGACCATCAGTATAAAGTAGGTCTTCGTTCTTGTTCCAGTTTTAAATACTTCATCCCCAAGCCAAGCCTCTACTCTGTATACTATTGGCCTTTCTCCCAAGGGATTTTCTCAACCATACTCTATCTACCAGCTTTCTAGACCTATGCTGGAGTCCATATTGTATCTTCCAATTTCATTGCTAGTATACCCACTAATGTATTTTGGGAAAATAGGTACTTTTCAAAAATGGTGACTAAAATGTTTCATGTCATATTTAAAGACTGTAGGAAGTACAATTTCAAGGACATCATTTAGGTTTTTTTTCAGTATATCAGGTGTGCTTTTTTAGTTAAAAGGTTTGAATTAATTACAGATTCAGATGCAGTGGTAAGAAATAAGAGGAGAGAGATCTTGTGTATTCTCTAAAGGTCTCTACGTGGTAACACATTGAAAAACTATAACGCTATGTCACAATCAGGGTATTGACACTGATGCAATCACTCAGAGTGTTCCCAGCACCACAAAGTCTTTTTCATGCTACCCTTTAAAGACATGGGCACATCCCTGCCACTGCCTTCAGCTTCTGTGCTAGGTAACTAGAATTGCCATAACAAAGCACCACAGATCGACTGGGTGGCATAAACATAGAAGTTTGTATCATGCATTTCTGGATGGTGAAATTCAACATCCATGTGTCAGTAAGGCTGGTTCCTTCTGAAAGATGCCTTCTGGTTCCATCCTCTTGCTTCCAATGACTTGCTGTCCATCTTGGGTATTCCTTGACTTATAGATCTGTTTTCCACATGGTACTCTTCCTATAACTGTGTGCCTCCAAATTTTCTCTTTTGAAAAGTGTACCCATCACATTGGATGAATGAACCACCCTAGTCCTCATTTTGACTAGTTATATTTGCAGTGACCCACTTCCAACTAAGACCACATTCCCAGGTACTAGGACTTAGGACCACCACTTATAAATGTTGGGGAGACACAATTCAACCCACAATACCTCTCGATATTCTCAACTTCTAGCAACTGCTAATCTGTTCTCCATGTTTATAATATTGTTATTTTAAGAATGTTACATAAGGGGAATTTTAGAGTAATACGGATATTTTCATATATAAGTATTTTATTTAAATTTTTTCGAAGGTTCATCTAAGTAGTGGGGTACAGTAACAGTTCATTCTTCGATTTTACTGAGCAGTAGGCTCACTATACTGAGAAGTTTATAATATCACATTGCGTTTAATCTTTCAACTCTTGAAGGATGCCTGGGCTTACTCCAATAATTTTGGCCATTACAAATAAAGCTGCATATAAAGATTTGTATACAGGTTTTTGAATGAACATGAATTTTCATGCTCATTTATCTGGGATAAATGCCCAGGAAGGAAATCACTGGATCATATAGTAGCAGTAAGTTCAGTTTTATGAGAAGTTGACAAAGAATTTTCCAGAATGATGGTAACATTTTACATTTCCAAGAGCAAGGTATGAATGATCAGACTTCTCTGCAACTTTGTAAGCATTTATTGTGTAAGTTTTTGTTTGTTTTGCTTGTTAATTTTTAAATTATAAACGTTCTGATAGCTCATTGTAGTTTCAGTGTGACTTGATGGTTGAAATGTCAAATACCCGGTTCTTTGTTTCTTGTAATGAAATGTTCTTCATATCTTTTTCCCATTTGCTAACTGGATTATTTGTTTATTTGGAAATAAAATACTGCTGAGCTTTGAGAGTTCTATATATGCTCTAGATACAAGTTTTTGTCAGTCATGGAGTTTGCAAACATTATTCTCAGTATGTAGCTTGTCTTTTTACCACTTTTCATGGACACTTTCATAGAAGTTATTAATTTTGATGAGGGTTACCTTGCTGGTTTTCCTTTTGTAGATAATGCTTTTACTCTCAGATCAGCTCTGCCCTATATCTTAAAAAATTTTCTTATTTTTTTTTAATTTTATCATTGTATAATTTTATGTTTTATATGTAAATAAATGACCTGTAATTGCTATACAATTCCTGAGGTTTAGGTTGAGGGCTCTTGTTTTTTTTTTTTGTTGTTTTTTTTTTTTTCTATGACTATTCAGTTATTTAGTAACATATCTTAGGTAAGTGGGTGACTTCTTACATCCTGAACAATCTGTCAAGTATGTTAGGAGGCTCTCATCCTATTTAAGTCTCTTAATTCAGCAGAATGACCTGTCATTTAGGTTTCACATGTGTGTGTTAGTTTTCTCAGGTGTAGTTTTGATAGAAGTTTAATTTTCAGAGCCTTGGTGCTTTAATCTGCTTTGGTTGGTTTATCTGAGGTCACAGGAGCTCCATTTGTTCCTGCAGTGTCTGCTAGAGCGTGATAGGAGTTTCCCCAGGCAGAACCAGTGAGTGTATTAGAGGGGCAGGATAACCTTAACCAGGAGAGTTATTCAACCCATCTCGTATTTTAGGATTGCTTTTTGTTCATTTAATATTATAACATAAGCATTATATTTTACTATATTACTTTTACATGAACCCTGAGGAACATTATCTTTAATCGTTCTTGCACTGTTTAAACCCGGGTTAATCCAGAAGACAACAGCTTGGAGATATGAAAAGCTGGGAATACTGGTGTTCCTGTCTCATTTTTTTTTCCTCATTTTGTTTTTTAAGGTACATTTGTGAGTTCATCTGAGCTGGTGTTGTGCTTTGGATGTAGAATGTTCCCCCAAACTCTCAGAGGCAGAGCTTTTGGAATGCAGTTGAGTTGTGGGGTTCACTATACTCATCACTGTGCCCATTAATGAGTTCAGCCTTGAGTGTACTGTTGGAAGGCTGGGCCTAGTTAGAGGCAGGTCACTGGGTGGTATCATCTAAAAGGTTCTGTCCCTGCCCCTTCTCGTTCTGCTTCCTGACCACCAAGATGTTAACAGCCTTTGGTCCACTGTGCTCCTCCACCATGCCATTTCTGCGCTGGACCTGGCCAACCATTGCTTATAACCATGAATCAAAGTAAACCTCTTCTCCTTTAAAGTGGGGGAATGGGTGGATATTGTATCTCAGGGATAAGGAAAGTGACTAAGACAGCTGGTGTCTTTCTTTCCCCTCTAACACTTCAGCAAGGTGATTTTCATGAAATGATGGTTTCAGGAATCCCACCTTTAAGTGTATTGATCCAGCTAAGGAATTTCAATTATGAGTACCAGTGTCTCTTTTTAAAATGTTGTAAAATGAGAGTTTATATTTTTAATTATAAATGACTGAATTTTAAGAACATATGAAAATCAAGTCTATGTAATTATTATCAACAGACGTTCTTCCAGGGGGCTGACTACAGATATGAGCTCCAGTCATCCTGGGAACTGTCTCACAAGCATAAAGCAGAGGACCCAGAGTCCCCACCTGGCACCATGTAATAAGAGTGCCCCTTCACATTGCTTACCCTCACAAACCCACCACCCTAGTTTGTAAGGCCCTTTCTTAGCATGGGCTTCTACAATGAGACAGTTTTTCTCTGAAGTACCAAGGATTTGCTTCTCCTGGCTTATAAAAACCATAGATCCCTAGAACACATTATGGTGTCCAATCCTGGTTCTACTACTTTTGATGCAGATTGTCTTGAATAACAACTTCCACTTCCCATTTTTGGATAAATGCCCAGTTTCCTTATCCATAAAATGGGAACAAAAACAAAAGCTATCTTATGGATGTTATGAAGATTAAATTGAAAAAGCAAAAACAAAACATATATATATATATATATATATATATATATATATATATATATATAGATCCCAAATAAGGATAAGATATTTGATCATTTTTATTCCTAGCTCTAGGGCATTCCTGTTCTTTCCCACTAGAATACCATAAGGTTCTTCTTGGCTAAAGATGCTGAAAACCAAAGTCAGGAGGAAATGAATCTTTCAGGTCACACTTGCTCTTTGCACAGCCACAAACCTTACTAAGCCAGAAAGCTAGAGCCTACTGCCCATGGAGCAAAATGGAAAGGAAGAAAATTATAGATCATTATTGGCAAAGATTACCCTGCCAATCATGGTGGTGATTTTATGACTGCATACATTTGTCAAATCTTATAAAATGGTACCCTTAAAATTGGTGAATTTTATTATATGTAAATTATACCTCAATAAAACTGACAAAAATTATCCTGCTCTATGAATAACACTGTATTCAGAGACATTATTTAAAGAGAAATAGCTTAGACGTGCTTTTGTAAATGCGGAAATTACCATTCCAGACTATCTTTACTCCTCCAAATTTCTCCACTATGCGGTGAAGACAAAGCTTTGAATCATGAACTACCCACTGACTTGGATGGTGAAGAGAGATGTTTATCTCTTTATGTATTCAGCAAAAGAGAGTAGAAAACAGAGTCCTCTAGTCCTAAAAAATATTATTTTTATAGCCTGGGATCATTACAAAATAGTAATCACAATTTCTGTGTGCATAGTGCTAATTTAGAGACAGATACACCTTCCCAGATGACCTCATTTG
The DNA here is from genome assembly GCA_004363535.1 of Dasyprocta punctata. Taxonomy (NCBI): domain Eukaryota; kingdom Metazoa; phylum Chordata; class Mammalia; order Rodentia; family Dasyproctidae; genus Dasyprocta; species Dasyprocta punctata. The sequence continues at coordinate 18,024 of RJWM01030356.1, forward strand.
ATCACCTCAGTGACCCAGTACCTGTAGGCAGGTGATGTCCCTGCTTGACAGATGAGAGGCTCTGGTCCACAATGAGAAGGTGACTCATTCAAGGTCATACAGATGGGAAGTTCCATATTCTTGAGCTCTGGTGTTTTTTTTTTAAGCTAAATACCATGCTTTATTTACTACACCATTGGACACAATGATCATTTTCAGGCCCTGGAATTGGCCACATTTCCTCTAGGGTCTAACAGTACAAATTTCTGTTATGAAATAGGATTCTGTTGGTCCAAGTCTAGAGCCTGTGTTGTCATCCTGCAGTGAATACCATAATGTTATCACGCTGGCCTCACAGGAACAGATGGAGAGAAAATGCAGAATGTTCTTCCTCCTGCTCCTGTTGTCCTAATCCACATGAATTGTGGCACAGCACAGAGAAAATGAAAGGGTACCAGTTTGCCTCTAAAGCATCAAATTGCCATCTGGTCTGGAGGCAATTATTTATTATCTAACCATTGCCACATAGGATTTGTGGCAGCTCCAAAAAAGAGTTCATTTGTCTGTTTGTTTTGCCTTGAGGAGACGGACAGTTTCAGAAGCAAATTTCATCACCTCTTTGTTTCCTGGATGACCACAATTAAACAACTAATTTATGCCTTCTGTGTATGGGGAAGAAAGTAAGGGTTTTCTGGAATGCTAGAAAGAAGACCAGAAAATCAAGCGATGAGGGATTTGGTTTCCAAGTGCAGGAGTGACCGAACTGAGTTCTGCAATGGAAATCTTGAAGCGACCTGGGAAGAATCAGTTTAATCAGGGAGCCCTGGAGACAGTCTCCCTGGGCAACAATGAAACACACATTGCTGTCGCTCCTGGGAGCACTCTGTCAGGGCTGCCTTAACTAAGGACGACGGGCTGGGAGGCTCAGCAACAAAAATTCATTTTATCGCAGTTCTGAAGGTTGAGAGTGCAACATCAAGAGGTCATTAGGATTTCTTCTGAAGTTTTTCTCTCTTGTCTATCCATCTCTGTCTTCTCTGTGTATCTTCACATGGCCTCATCTCTGTACATTTTGGGGTCCAAATTTCCTCTAGGCCCACCTTAACGACCTTATTTTAACCTAATTATCTCCATAAAAACTCTATCTGTAAATCCGGTTACATTCTGAAATACAGGAGCTTAGGACTTCAACATGGGAAGCAGTGCGGGGGGAGGGTACAAGTCAGGGCATAAAACGCTCCAAATATATTATCTCTTGTGCAGAAAATTGTCACTCTCGGACCTATTTCTAATTTTTTTTTCTGTTTCTAACTTTTAACCTGCTCTATCCTGTGTTGCAGAAAGCTACGTATCTTCCCTTGCCGATTGGCTCTGGGTAGGGAGAAGCCACTGGTGAAATGCTAAATGGTAAGAGTAGGGTAGAAACTACTGCCTCTCTCCCCATTCCCTGAGTAGTCTCTCTGAAAATGGGTGACCCCTCTCCATTATCCTAGCACCTACCAGAATGCTTTCCCATCATGGTCCTCATTCCTAGAGGGAAGCCCCAGTGTGGCCATAGCCCAGTAAGACACCTGAGTTCCGGACTCTACTGACCTGTCTTCTTCCCTTAGCATTCCATCCCTAAGAGGAGAAATAGCTTTCAGCATTTTTGCTTTGCTTTTCATCATTCTATCACCTGACTAACCAATTCAATTTACTTTCCCCTTTTTGAACAACTTCAGTGTCTTCAGTTTCACTGCTGAACGCTGAATGCTGTATCTTTAATCTGAGACAAGATTTGTTTTTCTAACAGACGACAAAAGGTAAAGCTCAGCCTAGAATTTTAAAACACAGAACAGTGCCTACTACGTGACAATGAAATAAGAAACAAAATCCACATGGCCTCTATACAGAATCCTTTTCTAGGTGAGGACATAAATATTAATAAATGCTTTACAACTTGGAAAATCATGCAATCCTAAACAAAGCAACCAGCAGTCAATTACTACGGAAAAAGCTTAATCTTCAGGGTCTGCGGCCTGCACTGGCCCTTTCCAAGGCCCTGCTATGTGCCAGCATGCAGCTTCAGAAGTGTCACCAGTTAAAGCCCCCAGTGTACTTGTCCATACCACATAGCCCATTTTCCTCCAAGAGGTAATCGCATGCTGAACTTGGTGTTTATCATTACCTTGTGTTTCTTTATAGCTTTCCCTTAATATGGCAGGGGGGAATTCTTACCTACCTACAAAATAATATATTAAAGAATATATTTAATATTTTAATAAATGGTAAATATGCATTTAGTTGTTTTTTTGTTTCTTGTTTTTTCTGGTTTGTTTGTTTGTTTGTCCGGTAGATCTATGTTTGGCCCAATGAGGAAGATTTGAATGATTTCAGAAAAGAAGGCCAAATAGCCAGTGGGTGTTTCATTTTCTAATTTTCAGTTCTAGTGTTTATTGTAATTCTGTTTTTTAAAATATTTATTGGTACATTTTTGACATACATAATGATCACATTCATTGATTTTGCTTTTTAATTTCATTTTCTGTTGATGTCCTATCTGTTCAGTAACTATGAGTATCTTTTCTCTTACATTCTTGGGCATATTTATACTAATTTCTTTGTAGTGCTTATGTAATTTTACCATCAGAATCAGTACACATTTATTGCTTTTTCTTCTGATTATAGATAAGCACTTCCTGTTTCTCTGCATGTCCAATAATTCTTTCAGCGTATTATTGGTCATGATACATTGTAGAGGCTAGATTTTGTCTCTTTTTTCCCAAATCCATATTATTTCAAGGAGAAAAAGAAAAAAAAAAACTAAAACAAAATTTTAAAGCACATCAATCAGGGGACAACAATGGTACATACAGTGTACATTGCCATCCCCAAGTCATTCACCCAGAGCATAAGACATCTGCATTCAATTGTCCACACAATACTAGCACAAATCTTTCTCTTCAGTGAACTCAGAGAAATCAGTAGTATAACTATCTTAACTATTTTTATATACATATACATGCATTGTTTCTTTCAGCTTCTCACACTAATGAGACAATACAATGTTTACACATGTGTGTCTTATTTATTCCACTGATGAGTATGCCCTCAAGTTGTATCCATTTATCTATGAAAGTCTCCAGTTTACCCTTCTTTATGGCTGAGTAGTACTCCATTGTATAAAAATACCACATCTTTTATCCATTCCTCAATTTATGGGCATTTAGGTTGTTTCCCAGATCTGGTTATTGCAAACTGTGTTGCTATAAACATGGGTGCACATACATCACTATGATAGTGGAATAGTTGGGTCAAATGGGACCTCTAGTCCTAGTTTTTTGAGGAATCTCCACACTGATTTCCACAGTGGTTGCACCAGTCTGCATTCCCACCAACAATAGAGAAGGGTTCCTTTTTCCCCACAGCACCACTAGCATTTGTTATTGCTCGATTTCTGGATAACAGCCATTCTTTTAGATTTTGTTGTATTCCTCTGAGGAGTTTTGATTTTTGTGTCAGGAGACATTCCAATAACTGTCTGATATTCTTAGTTTGTAGCGTACAGGTTTTATGTTTTTGCTGTGGATCTATTTGGATGTTGGCCCTCACTTAAGGGCAAGTCCCTTAAACCAGTGATATGATGAAATTTCAATGGGAAGTTCACGGCGTTTACCACGTTCCACTAACTCAGAAGGACTAACACATTTAATTCTGTCTCCTTGTCACTAGGCAAAAATTAGAATTTCCCCTTAAGCCTTTCTACCTTCCAGCTATTACTTTCTGCTTAGTCCTTTTGGGATACCCCCCCATACACAGCTGACTGTTAGCCAAGGCTGTGGGCAGAGTCAATATAAATATTTGGGGGCTTCCCTCTTCATTCTGGAGTCCTCTTTCATTTCCCAGTTGCTTCGGCAGTTCTGAATTCTGTCTTTTAACATGTCAAGCCAGTAGCACTGCACCTTTCTGATGTGCTTCTAGTCATTCGTGACATATGGAGTAGGAGATACAAACAGAAAAGCCATATACGTGTACATTTCATCCATTATAGTTTCTCTCTTTTAGGAAATAGATCCTTTTGATTTCTGTCTGCTTTAGTCACTCTATACTGACTTCAAATATTTTTTGTTTTATGTTTGTCCAAAGGCTCATACATACTGTCTGCAGAATCATTAGTTGATATTTGCTACTGTACCACATCAGAACTGAGATGTTACTTTTTTCACTAATTGAAAACAAGCTTTAAAAATAATCTAACAATAGCTTCTCTCTTTTTCTCACCTTGGACATCAGGGCCATGTGTGAACCAGCTATTCAAGAAGGTTAGTTGTTTCAATAACCTGGAAACCATCTCACACAAAAGTAAGGCTTGCTTTGCAGAAGCTGATACACCCCAGAAACTTTTCATCATCAGCCAAATACTCTTCAACCAAAATATTAACTGGGGCAGATTATTTTTTCTAAACCTATTTTATTTTCCACAAAAATCACAGTTATGATAGGACATACTTAAAATATCCAATACAATTCTGCATGTAAGCTTCTCTGTGACTCAACAAGTAAAAACAGTTTTGCAATAGGCATGAGAATTTTTGTTTCCCATGTGAAAATAAAGCACCACATACTAAAATTTACTTTTCCTGGGTACCCAGATTTTCCTACAAGGGCCGGCAATTATACCAACATTTATAGAACCCTCCAGGAATCTGACCTCGTGTCTCCAGTCTGTCACTCATCCTGACCTAGCATAGATTCAACTGTGAAAACCCAATATAGAATAGAAATGAAAGCAGACATTCTCTGTTTGAAGTAAATTAAGACCCCAAGAATCTTGTTCACTGACATGCATACTCCAATAAAACAGTTTCTCAAGTTCCATCTCAATGAACTAATAGATCTCAGGAGATAGACTGCAAACTATTCCAGTGGAAGGTCAGCAAACTGTTTCTGCAAAGGTCCCAAGAGTAAATATTTTTAGGCTTTACAAACTATACAATCTCCATCACAACTACTCCACTTCACTAGTGTAGCACAAAAGCAGGCATGAAAAACACAATGAAGGGATAGGACTGTGTCCCACTACATATTTATTTATAAACAAGTGCTGTGCTGAATTTGGTCCACAGGCTATACTTTGTTAATGTCTGATTTAGCTGAAAGGGGAAGGGAATCTTCTTTGAAAGCTTGGGGAACTCCTGGAAAGCCAGCATGTGCTTTTTGTAAAGTTCTGAAAAGTTAGATGCTCATCATTTCCTAACCACTTAGTGCTAAAGGTTACGTTGCTGTTATTGATAGTATTCTGCTTCATCAATCTGTTAAAGAAATAATTGTCGACATTCTCAGCATCTTAGAAGAGCCATTGCTTACACATAGAAAGTACTGTCTAGAGAGAAGGCAGAGTATTAGTCATGATAATCAGTAAATAGCACCTGTACTGGCTTTGTAAACACAGGCAATCATCTTCCTCTCCCTGGCCTCCTTCATCATCTATAAAAGTATAGATTCCCACCTATACTATGCAAACCATA